>JAMBLF010000344.1:0-301915 GCA_030578115.1 Leucoptera coffeella
CGTGATTATCCGTAGCATACTTATGAGAGTGTGTGTTTGCATTATTTTGAACTTTAAGTTGCGTTGGAAGATTACCTAAAAGAAAAAATGGAGTAAATATGTTACTAATAATATCGGTAACAGTTGATAGCCAAAGAAATTAAATTAACCAATAGCCTCTTAATCGTTTTTACAGCTTACCTAGACGTAAGATAGTTAAAATTATGTTTACATAAGTACGTACCTTAATATCACTAGAGACATCTAGCAATAAATTAATACTTTTAAAGTTCCATAATATCAAAAACCTACTCATTTCCTTACAAAACCCTATTATAAACTAACCTCACATAAAATAAAAAAACACTTCAATTCAATTCGCGGCAAAATATCCAATCTCAATAGTTGAAAGTTTCCTTTATCGAGTAACGAGACCAAGATACCCTATTGTTGAGGAGCCAACTGAGCAAGTCTTTAAAATAGGTCGATAGTTGCCTGCAACTTCTGAATGGCTATTATGCTGAATCAGCTGGTGTCAGTGATAGTCTGGGACTCCTTTGTGTGACTAAAGGCTAGAGAGAAATGAGGTTTTATTTCGCAGTTCAAACTGCAGGCATGTCCTTAGTCTTTAGTGGTTAGAAGAATATTGCTTTAGATTTGGTGTTACTGTAAGTTGTGTATAAGATTTTACGTAGTTTTCTAACAATTTATCGACTCTTATTCACTATGTATTATAACTCTTCCCGGCCTATCGTAGGAGACAAACGAACTTGGAGTAAATAGAATCTTTTGATCGATGGGCTAGCAACCTGTCATAGTATTATTATGTCAGTTGTGTTTCATGTTATATCACAACCGCAATATATACTCTAAAAAGTGACCTAGGAGATATTAACGTAGTTCAGAGAGTTCTGTCAACCCCAAAAGGGATTAAATCACCTAAATATATACGTATAAAACCATTTTCCTCCAGCATAATCTACTTTTCTAATAAACATGCCTAATGTGAAAGGTTTAAAGCCTCACTCCCCTTTCGCGAAGGGGTGTTCCAGAGCCAACGCTGCATTAATTGTGATTAGCCCCTAATCAGCACCTTGCTTCTCCTTAGTCTAACTTAAAACAACCCTTAAACAACTTTTGGAGACATTTTGAAACTTGCCACGGGGGTTTAAGGTGGATACGGTTAGTAGTTGTAGTAAATAGTAGTAAGTAATAGATTAAATATAAAGAAATTCATATTGATAATAATGTATTGTCCCTTAGCCGCATTTTAGCTTCGAATTCAACCCTTGAGTCTAGCAACGGCTTTGTCTTCTGTACATATTAATTTTAGAAAAAAAAACTTTTTATAACAGACATATTGGTCAAAATACAGAAAAATGCACTATAATGTAGATATATCAAAAAAATTATTAATTTTAAGTTACGTTAATTTACAGTCGCTAACAGCGAGGGAAAACATCCTTAGAAAACCTGCCCATCCCTTAATATGTAATAACCAGAGCCTGATTCAAAATGTCGGAGAGAAATCGTGAAGCGTATGTATTTATTGTAAAGTTCTTAATTCGTGCTAGTCTGGAGCAAAATACAACTATGTGCTAATTAACTATCTTTCGTACTTTTGCTAGTAACTCTCTTTGAATGTTTGTTCCCTGCATGTCGAATAAGGTGGTAGAATCTATTGGACGATGAACTAGCAAACTATCGTTAATATTCTATACTGATGTCATCAAATGGCCAAAATAATTACTTGGTTTAATTACCTATTAAAAATATGATATGTCCTTGGTTCTGTCTATCTCGAAAAGTATAAAAGGTACAGAAGGACTTAAGTATAATGTAGTTGAGAAGTAGCAGCTTACATATACATACTTTCACGTACGTTAATCTCTTTAGGATTAGACAGAACCTTGAAGACTTGAAAACATCTCATTAGTCACTTGTTAACTTGTTAATATTAGGGTTGTGATTTTATATGGAACATTAATAACAGGTTGCTAGCCCATTAACCACTAGTCCCTTAGTCGTCACCTACAACATGCTGGAAAGAACGGCAACAATTTTGCATTATTTTGCGTTCCAGATTTGCTACGGGACAATCTTTGTTGACAATAAATGATTTATTTATTTAATATTATTTTTAAATTCAACAAAGATCCTATCCACACTTAACCATCACGTCTCTACGCTGACATTTGTAGCAAAGCTAAGAATTAAAGTTTAAATGTTTATCAAGGACCACATTTAGACGAAATGCGAGTACTGGCTCTGACAAAACTGTCACCTAGGTAATGGGACGTAAAAGGATGCTAACTAGCTGTCTTTCTTCACGGCATGTCGTAGGAAGTGAAATAGAGCTTACATTGCTTATAAATGTTTTTCTTTCTTTCTTTCCTTCATTGAATTATTAATGTTATAAATTCATATTGATCACAACGAAAGCCCGATATAAAAGCGAAAGATGCCTTATGTATTTCCGATAATCTATCTAATCCAAAAAAGATTAAATGACTTGAATGTGTGTATTGTAAGTATAAATATGTAATAAATTTCTGCATATTTAACAATAAACTAACATACATACAATTATGTCTTTGAATCCCTTTTGGAGTGGATAGAACCTCAGAGTCACGAAGAATTTATGATTCCCAGGTCATTTAAAACATACCACAGGTTACTAGCTCATCACCCAATAAATTCCATTTACCCCCTAATACCTCCTACGACATGTTAAAGAACGGCAGCTAGTTAACAGTTTTTTTATGTCCCAGACTATCACAGGACCAGCCTTACGCCCAAAAATACTGTTCCATATAAAAGTCTATAAATAAATATCCCCTAATCTCACTTTTGTCCCCGCCTGTACGTCTCGTATACATACTTAGCTCCACCTTTCATCTTAAGAGCTGATTCAACCGTGTGGCCGCGATCTTATTATACGCGTACACCGACCTACAGGTCTTGGTACTTAGGGAAAAGACGGATTAAATTATGTAATGTATAATATTAGGAATTACTTGAAGCGATGCGTATGGAGAAAGAGGTGTATTTATTTATTTATAAATTGGTACCCAAACAGAAATCAATCATAACATAAACACAATAGAAATACAAGTTGGTTCTAAAAATCCAGATTGTAATCTAAAGCAGTGTACATAACATGCCAAACTTAAGATATTAAAGATTTATTTATTTATTTATTTATTTATTTATTTATTTATTATTACTAAGTTAAGCCCTACCATTACAGGATAACCCTAATGCGGTAGAGTAACACGATTTTTACAAAAATAAACGTATAACAAAAATATAACATTGCTATCTAATATCAACTTAACCTATAACATAAAATATATAAACCCAAACGTGTGAATTCTCCCAGATCACAACTGAATAGGTCCAGCTCTTCGGCTATCATGTTGAGAGTGCGGATAGCGCGAGTAAGAGGTTAAGATGGTTGGATATATCAATGTATGGAAGTTAATGAATGGAAATCGGTTGCCAGAATTGGGAAAAATGTCTGCCTACTATTTGCAGGGGAACATCGTGCTGTGTCTAGTCTACTAGTAGCAGTAATAGAAAGTTACCAACTGACTTCTTCTCTGATAGACATAAGATCCAATTAAGTAACCATGCGTTTACCTTCCCGAATATTCTTACAATTTGAAGTCACGTAAAGCCTGTAACCAACGTGAGAGGATTTTAAGTTCGTCCACAGATACTTAATTTATTCTTATTTCCATTATTATACACACTAAAATTCAATCACTTATGTACTTATTTCACCATACTACATATACATATATACATACATACTACCGGCCTCCGACAGCGATGACTACAAAGATACTTTTTATATAATTTAATTTCTACCATACTTTCTCAAATTGGCCGCCATATTGCTTTCCTTCCAAATACCAAGACCGGCCCATCGTGCGAAGTTAGATCAAAGATCCTCAAGTTAGTTGGCCTGCCCGTAAATAAAGTTCTCTTAAAGAAGCCGGAGTGATTAAGGGGTACACTACTTAGTCTTGCAAAGGAGGGATAGATTGAAACTGATATAGACCTCTTTATGAATAGTTGAGTTTGTAAGAAATGTATTTGATGCTGATGTTTTGGTTTAATGATGGATAGAGTCGTAGATATACATATATACACATCATGCCTAATTCCCTGTAGAGGGGTAGGTAGATATATAGGAGATAACGGATCCCCATTTCGCCCGTTCCTGTCAGACCACTTTCGCTTCATTGACACTCATACATCTTCTCAAACACACTCGACGGTTATAGGTACTCCTAACGTCACCCTTTTTCAATATAGTTAGATATTATATAGATATTTATTCTAGTCGTAGATATTGATAATAAATAGTAGTAGGTATGTAGTGTATTTAATATAAAGAGCAAGGATATCCTCTGTATTCTGGGGCGTAATAAGAAATAAAGATAGGAGTAAGTTTATACATGATGTTTTTCCGCACCATAGTATTGGGCGCATTTTGCAAATGTATTTTTGTTGCGAAAATCAAAAATCTTTATGTTCATTAGTACATGCTCTTGAGTTTGAACCTTATACCCCCATACATAGTCAAGCCCCTAACAACTGAGTTACACGGAATTATTAATAAATTTATTAGATTACTACGAAAATTAATAAATGTTTACGCAGCCTAACTTTAAACGAACTCTGTCTTCCTTTTACCAAAATAAAACTACAGTATTTAGTATAACAAACCAACCAAGAAGTCTATCCCTCGCCGATTAGTCCGCATTAATCACGTCGAGATCACACATAATCGAGAAACCATCAAATAAGCAATCCGCATTCAATCACATCCATTCAAAAACTAACAAAGGAAAAAAAGCAATTTTCCCCGATTGCCGCTTTGAGGGGTAACCCGGCCCCCGAATAAGTACATTGTCAAAGAGCCGGTTTAGTGTTGCCTGATTAAAATATCCCTGGTAGGGAGCATGTGTGTCTAATTGATTGCTTACAAGTTTTTAGACGGGCGCATTGTGTGTAGCCAGATTAAAATCCCAAAGTAATAGGACAAGATGTGTTGGTGACTCGACAATTTGTTTTAGTGCCGGTTGTTGGAAAGATAAATGTTTTGGTTAATGTTTATCTATGTACATGTGAGTCGTACTGGTCTCGTGTAAGTTTCGGGGTACAAAAAAACTAGCTGCCGTTCTTCCCAGCATGTCTTAGGATGCGACTTAGGGTAAACGGGCAAATTGAATCTATTGGAAGATGCGCTAACAACCTGTCACCATCCATATGTCACCACAATCTTAATGCTAAAGGTGACTATTGAGACATTATCGTGTCTCCGAAGTTCTATCCGCCTCACAAGTGTTTAAATGTCGTGAGTGTGTTTTTAGAACTTAAAAAACCATAGCAAATAATAACAGAAAAATGAAATGACTTTTCACGCACACCTTACCGAGTCCACAAACCATTTGAATAACAAACACCTCCACAAAACTTGATAAACTCATGAATCCCATTATCCTTTTAGCAGCCCCGTTTTCCAATTGGGCAAACCTAATCAAACAAAGTATTAACAAGAAAAAGAAATCGAATCAAAACGCACATAACACTCATTAATATTTCATGAGAAACATAGATGTCGCGAATCCAATATGGCGGCTCTGACGCGAAATGTCGGAAAATGGCTTTCTCTTGTCTTGTTGCTCCTTTCTTTAGCTCCCTTGAGGATTGTTTTCAAATCTTTGTTTTTCTGGCTGAATGGTACGTGATTCCGATGCTCGCTGCGGTGGAAAATATTCCGAGATCATTTCCATGTATTCAATAGTCTGTGGCGTCGAGAATTCCGCCATTTGTTTTGCTCTGTGGCTTTTCTAATTGTGCTATTGGAATCGAGTCGGCTTGTTGATTACAATATGAAATAGTGATCATTTATGGAGAAAATGTATTGTTTTTAGATTTATTCAGAAAATATGACGATTTCAAGATTGTAGAGAAATTTTCATGTCATTGATTTATATTAGTAGTAGTATTATATTGTGGTGTATCTATTGTATTTAAGTAGATATATCCAGATTAGCCTTTTAATCATAGCCTACATCCTTTTCAAAGAAACAGGAAGAGTATGAATGTATATATTCTGTCTCAACTGTCTTGTAGAGTAATAAATTTTTGTAGTGGTCAACTTGTGCATGGGTGACCAATATAGTGGAAATAGTGGACCACTAAGCTCATGGATCTATATCAACAAAATTAGCATAAAGCATATTATATTTGTATGTAAAAATCGTTTTTTTTTCTCCTCATAAAATGCAATACCCAGTACCAGTAAATTTGTCTTAATGTGATGACATTTTTTCATCATTTCCCTGTGACAAAGAGGTCGTCAAATGGCATACAAACTCATTCGAGGGCCTAGTGAGACGGAAGGCTGAACAGCGAATGCCATTGCCGAGTGGATTTTAAAAAGATTGTTCGAGGCGGGAAAGCATTGTTTGGAAGGGTTAGGAAATCTTTTTGCCTTTTAAATAGATTATGTGTTTTCATATGGAATAATGTGTATGGGATATTGAAAAGTGTTTTACATACATACATTTATGTGCTTCAAGACTTCTTGTGCACATAATATCTTTTCTGCCACATTTAGCTTAAAAATGGAGGTTGTGATGGCAATTTATATATTGATGATAAGTTAGCTAATTGTAAATAAATATTGCAGTCTATTGAAAATGACTATTGTTTATTGGTTTATTGGTACCCGAAAATATATTAGATGGACATGGTTGAAATTCGTATAGACGATTTACGGTCACCTATCCCGTTTGCTCGTATAGGATAAGGTACATAGTTATAATGGGTGCCTCATATTTCACCATTTTCAATTCATTTATATTGCTTCGTACATATTCAACGAGTATTAATATTGTTTACCTTTATGTAAGTATAATATCTTATAATCTTAAACTAAAATTTAATAACTTATTAAAAACTGTGTCATTCATTCACATTTATATAACCATGTATTATATTATCTGTGACCATACCATAAAACCCAATAATTAATCTTAAAATGACTGAGGTACTATATGTAATATATACAAATGTAACGGTATGTACTATTTATTTGTTTCGGTTGTTCAAACTTCGGAATATGTGCCAATAGAAACCTTTTTTCCATTTTCTTCGTATATTTTCGCAATAAAAATACATTTACGAAATGCACCGAATAACACAGTGAGAGAAAACCTTGTAAGGAAACAAACCTCGTAAGTAAACTATCCGTTCTCCGAACAGGTAGGTAACAGTCAGTGTTTGTAAATGGCGACACAGCTTACCACCTGTCACATTGAGTACTGACTATCTGGTCAACACGTGGGTTCGAGGTGGCCATAGAATTACCTTCGCAATTGCGGATATAGACACCTAAACCTCTGACTTCAAATGGTCTTTAACTAGTCGTCTAACGCAGTTATCTTTGTTTATTTTTATAATAACACTCTTAATAACTAAAGCCCCTTACACTAGCTCGATTAGTGTTATTCGATAAACAAATCACTAAAGTAATCGAATGCGACCCCATCGAATCAACATGCTAAAAGGTGTCAAAGATCGAATTTACGATTCATTATGCCTAATCCCGAATCGAATGGGGGAGATAGTATCGATATTCAAAGAGCTGGTCAAATTACAACCTTATGTTGTATGTATTAAGGTTTAAATCTAAAAATGTTTGTTTAGTTAGTAAGGATGCGTGTTTATAATGATTATTTTATAAGAGTGCAGTGTTAGGATGGTTATTGTGTATTAGGTGGTTGTGTTAAAGGTGATTGGGAGATGTTATGTCCACACCAGAAGGGATAAAAGTGGTACCTATACGTAAGTTGGTTAACGTTTTACTTATACTTACTTTGTAAGTGCTTTATAGCTTAGTCCATATAACATTTATAAAACTTTTTGAGCGTAATGTATACATATGTACATACATCCATACATACACATCACGCCTGATTCCCTGTAGAGGGGTAGGCAGAGATCACGGATCTCCATTTGTCCCGATCCTGACAGACCACTTTCGCTTCATTCACACTCATACATCTTCTCATACACATATGTATGAATTTTATATGAATGTGTTTAAATTCCTAAGAATATAACCTGTCATTTTCGTAACTAACCACTTATAAAAGAAATCTTAGAACAAAAATATAAAAAAATCTATCAAACAACCTGTCACATAATTTAATATCATCAATATAACATAATTTGATACAATCATACCCCCTTAAAGGATGATAAATCTAACCAAGAAACTTTTTCGTTCTACCCACACCAAACCAATACAGAGGCGACATAATCCAAACACGACTGAAGAGCCCAAATAAAGTTGTTAATTCGACCCAAATATATCAAGAGAAGGGCCTATTGTAGTGACAGATGGATTCAAAATAATAGGCCGACCCTTGAAACGAGAAGGGCGTAACTCCCTATGTTAAAAAAGGGAGTTAGCACGTTTTGATTCTGTTGTTTGTTGATGTGGGGTGGTTTTTTTATAGGGTAGTGCTTGGAAAGTAATTCGTGTGCAGTGGTAGGTAATTATGACGGCGAATCACTTTTGTCTATTAGGGCCAGGATGGAATTAAATGGGGTTCACACTAGTCGGGTTTTATTTGAATTGTTGAAGTAAACATTCACTTATATTCTATATTATATCATATATTAATTATCTATATGTTATTATATATTATATTATATTCAGTTTTTTGTAAAGAATAACTTAGAAACTGAAATGCCCATAGTTTAGTATCAAATAAAATTATTCAGATATTGTTCAAATATTGCCAATTCCTAAATGATATTATTGATGCATTCAGTAATTTAATTAAATTTAATAAATAAAAAAAAGCTCTTAAAATATACTCTATACCATCAAATGGTCCAAGTTTGTAACATCCGGACGGAGGGACAGAATTTACAAGCTACAAATGTCTACAAACCTTACCATCCATCCCAATATAAATAATACATACAGTAAGGTACCTTTATATTAATAGGCTTCATTCCACAAATTATTTTCCAAACTATCGAAAGACAATCTTATGTAAAAATAATGTTACATAGCAGCTATTTTTGACGGGACTATGACTCAATGAAAACTATTAGGCAAATATATGATATCACAATTTATGATAAATACTTAGCATGCTTAATGACTTCATGATATCATATATCCGAGGTTCTGTCCACCCCGTAAGGTATTGAAGGACGTGAATGTATAAGTATGTATATTTACTAAACTTACACCAGTCACATTGAGTACTAACTGGTCAACACATGAGTTCAAGGTGTCCATAGAAACTACCTTCGCAATCACGGAGATGGACACCTGAACCTCGGACTACCCCGCAAGGGTTAATGGTCGTAAACGCTTGTCTTGTTTAGTAAACCACCTAATGTGACCAAGCCCTATTAGTCACCGCCGTTCGTGCATACGTGGATCCACCGTAACTTTTAATTGTAATAAATGGCCGCTACTTTGTTCGATTGTCACTGATAACGCCTGAACCCTGCCACCCCCGATTGGGCTCCACGAATAGGTTCAATTTGAAGGTTTTTGAAAGTGGGTTTTTGGTTTGGTATGTGGGATTGAAGTGGGACTTGGTGTTGTATAAGGGATAGTTTAATTGAATGCTTGGTTAATAGTATATATGTACATATATTGTAGGTTTATTATCAGAGAGAAAAACGATTAGTTTTAGTATTTTTGTTAGGTTTTTGTGGGTTATTCTTTAAACTACGGCTTCTGAACCAACGATAGTGTCATAATTTATTCATACTTTACGATTTTCTGTGTACATGTTTGTAGTACAATTGAACAAAAATAAACATGTAAATTCATAAAAATATACAAACTCACGTGTAGGCATTTACTTGTAGAATTATAAAAGAATGAATATTTAAAGACATTTAAATAATTGTTCTTACATTGTCGGTAACTTTTGTAACACTATTTGTTAAACACGTGGGTTCGAGGTGGCCATAGAATCACTACTTTCGCAATTGCGGAGATGGAAACCTGAACCTCTGACTACCCCGCAAGGGTTTTATTTGCTAAACTTATAATCAACTTATTAACTTTCCAAAACAACATAAACATTACTACCATAACCAATCCTCACTCAATATTAGATTACACTAAATTCTTTCAACGCATTAAGCACTTAATTAACCCAATCTATTTATATAATTAAAAGCCATCAAACGGCCATTTTATTACTGAAAAGGGCAAGTATTTATCAGTTTATAACATGACAGACGGGCCCGCCATTATGGAAAAAAATAAAAACACTCCCTCGAGACTTGGATATGAAATTTCACTTGGCATAATGGGAGCTATCAAATAAACAGTGGCTATTGTCTGGAGTGTTTTGTGGTTATTACTCTTGTTTGGAAAGCAACAGTGGATAGGTGGCCAGTCCATAAGTATCCATAAGTATTGTAGTGTTAGTGTTAGTATTGTAACTGAAAGTTAGTAGTAGTAGTTAAGTAAAGAGTAATTAACTAAAGTAGCACCATAGCTAAATTAAATAATTATTAACAACCTTTATAAAAATAAAAAATATGAGAAGATAAATTTAATTTGCTTATATATAAGGCAGAGTTAATAAACTTACACCAAGTTCTAAAACATATCTCAATTTCAAACGATACTAATTGTGACTGAGGGTTTTGTATTATAAATAATTTAGATTATCTGTTTGCACCTTTATTAACAGCTAGTTTATAACCTTTTAACGAATTGTACATATAGGTCTCTAGAACTCAACGTCAGCCTGAATCAGTAATACCTAAGTCAGTTTGCAATTGGATTGGCTGAATGTACGTTTCTCAAAGTGCACAATGGCGACGGTGAATTTAAGCGGGAAGCTTAGGTATCCACACAACACACATATACATTCACGTCCTTTAATCCCTTTCGGAGTGTACAGAACCTTAAAATCCTGTGCTAGTCTGAAACGTAAAAAGAATGTTAACTAGCTGCTGTTCTGCCTGGCATGTTATAGGAGGTGACTAAGTTACTAGGGGTAAATAGAATCTATTGGGTTATGGGCTACTAACTTGACACTACCATTGTACCATTATGACATCACAAATTCAATATTCTAGCTATAGCTATAAAAGTGACCTTGGAGATATTATATCTCCGAGGTTATGTCCACCCCGAAAGGGATTAAATGACGTGAATGTATATGTATGTAAAACTTCTAAGGCGCACAACAATGTTCAGTGTAGAATATCTCGGTTATTTTAGTAAAACTGTCCATGTTGTGATGACATTGATATAGAATATTGGTGACAGGTTAATAGCCGTTCGCACAATAGATTCCATTGACCCTTACTCCCTTATTCATACCAGAAGAAACGGTATGTAGTTAGTATTATTATTTATGATATACAAATATATATAAATATATTTAGTTAACCTACCTGTTCCCCGAACAAGTAATAGTTAGTACTTATAAATGGCGACATGGCTGACCACCTGTCACATTGAGTACTGACTGTCTGGTTAATACGTGGGTTCGGGGTGTCCATAGAATTACTACCTTCGCAATTGCGGAGAACGACACCTGAACCTCTGACTATCCCGCAAGGGTTAATGTTCGTGAATGCGTTAGTTTTTTTTTGTATATTTAGTTAATAAGTAAATTCTTTGCTTTACTAATATGTATAATCGTATAGTAAAGAATAAATTGAGATTTCATTCACTCCCGAACATAGTCGATTTTATGTCTTGCCGAGAAAAAAAAATAGATTGACAATATTTTTTACTTATAAGTTGTATTTAGGGGCTTTATATTTCTATGTCTTAACCATGGAGTAATTAATAAGAGGAGTGGGCCTTATGTTTGTATGGAAACTAGCGTGCCATTACGCGGGGTGAAACGAGGTACGCGAGATAGTGGGGAGATATTACAACCAATCAAAACACGGCATCAGCCAATCAAAATTAGGTACCTTCTTTCCACTACACATTTTTAGACTCCACGCCAATTAAACCACCGCGTAACGGGGACCGCTCCTTACGCCAGGTCCTCTTTATATTTAGTTCGTGGTCTTAATGTCATGCTACAGTATCACGTATATAGTACCTGTTCAAACTAGGAATCGAACCTGTCTGAAATTCCCCTAACCACTCCCACATAGTAAGAATAAGTACCATTAAAAATTCGTTCAATCACACTCATACTAAGCAACAAAAACAACAATTATCTACCCCCGTTGGCTTTGGGGTCTGCCCCGTCCCTGCGGGGTAGGCAGACCCCTGCGGTCAATCTGGCTAAAGCCCATTGTCATATTTAACAGGAGCATCTCTATTAACGCTAAAAGATCACTCACTGGAGTGTAGTGGGGTGAATGTTAGATGGGCCTTCATACATACATATACATCACGCCTGATTCCCTGTAGAGGGGTAGGCAGAGATCATGGATTTCCAATTGTCCCGATCTTGAAAGACCACTTTCGTTTCATTGACACTCATACACCTTTGACACATTCGGCGGTTATATGTGCTTCTAACGTCACCCGTTTTCAATATGGCGTCTACCTGATTGTCATATGTCATATTGAGCCGATCCCGACGTAACCGCCCTTCCACTTCACTAACATATATTCCTTTTGTCAATCTACTATGAAGCGAAAGTGGTTTCAGAATCGGGAAAAATGGTGATCTCTGCCTACCCCTCTATAGGGAATCAGGCGTGATTTGTATGTATGTATTGTTTCTATTAGAGCCCATTAATTAGTCGACACTTTCGATATACTGGGAAAAAGCCAGCTTTATTTACGTTACTGCAGATTTTTATCTAGATATGTTACGATTTGCTAACAAACGCTGATACTATGTAAGACCTTATAGATGGCAACTTTTACTACGGTTACTTACAATAATGTCTCTCCAATATATTACTATCTAAACACATCCTTAACCATTATTACACCATCCAATCCCAAAATCCAGGCGCGTCTAACCCGTGCATCGCTAATCACATACTTAGCACGTGGGGACCGAACGGAGATAGTAATTACTCCATTACCAGCCCCTCGGCATAATTGGACAGAACGCGATCCTGTGCCCAATTTGCCTGTTTAGAGGGACCATTAGGCCAGATTTAAAGGGGGTAGTACTGGAGCCCGTTGCCATGGAAACGGTGGTGTCAATGAAGTGTAAAAAAGGAGTTAGTTGTATGTGGATGAATAATGTGAATATGGAAATTTGTTGGTAAATGTTCTAGAAGAAGATAGCTGAAACAGAGCTTAGAGAAAACTTGTGTTTAGTTACAAAAAATTTATAAGTTTTTCGGCAAAAAAATACTTAAAAGGTGACTCTTTACGACAATTATGCCATGCTTCATTAGCAGAAGTTAGCGTGTAAATTCATTATTGTCAAATTGAAGAAGTAATGTATTCAAAAGTTACGTAATTAAAATATACCTAATACTTTTTTATTTAGGTTTTTACCTTTGGTAATTGGTTCAGCTTGGAATAAAATCTGTTACCTTTTGTTCTGAATTCTTTGTAGCCCCATGAGCTAAACCCATTTTATAATATGATTTGTAGATCTAACGTAATCATAGCAATTCCAGATAAAATCCATTATTTAATGAGGTTAAATTGTATGAAATTAAGCAATATTAAATTCATCAATCAGCCTATGTCAGTCCACTGCTGGACGTAGGCCTCCCCAAGGGTACCCCACAAAACAGGATCACTCGTGGCCCTCAGCCAACCAATACCAGCGACCTTCTTAAGGTCATCGTTGCAGGAAAAAATTGTAGAACATAAAATTTATCTATTTTTTTTATTTATATGTGTCTTGCACTCCAAAGGCGAAATATATTATTTCGCTTTAGTGGAAAGGGACCTTTATTTACATACATACACAGACAAATAATCTGTGAAATCTTTGTATGTTTACAGGTATTCAATGTACTTGTATACGCAAAACTAATCTCAGATGTCACAATCGTATTTTGATAACAACTCTACTCTTAAGAACATAATATTAGCATACTTTGAAACAATTAGGTATTTCAAAGATTTTTAAGTTTATTACATACATATACAGTCACGTCCTTTAATCCCTTTCGTGGTGGACAGACCATAGAGATATAACAACTTCCTAGGTCATTTTTTAATTACATGCATAAATTAGGTTGCGATGTCCTAAGGAAGCATTGGTGACAGGATGCTAACCCATCGCCCAATAGATTCCATCTACCCTAGTCCTTAGTCGCCTCCTACGACATGTCGAGAAAAATTATATTGTATATGCTATATGACATTGTGTCGTCGAGGTTAATTCTACCCCTAAAGGGATTTAAGGACCTAAATACATATACATAAGTACTAGGCTCAACGCCCTAATAGCAAAAACATGTTCCTAAAACACAATGGGTAGCACTTAATTAGTTCAAATTAAAACGAAACACCCTTTTCAGTGCGTGATACAACTCACACATCGAGCTAGCTGGGACGCAAAAGGAATGCTAGTAGCTGTATTTCTTTTTGACAATTTGTACGAGTATAGTAGAGACATATAATTCCCTACATTTTATTATGACAATAAATATAATAAGGATCCATGTTCTCTGCCTACCCATCTACAGGGAATCAGGTATGATATGTATAATAGGGGTACATGGATTCCATTGGTAGATGGGCTGGCAAACTATTACTAATATTTCTTTTAATATTGATATCTCAACCTTTTTCACTCGAATAAGAATACTAACTTGGCTAAAGTTTATTTAAATGTTGCTCCAAAAAAGCTCCAAAATTCCAAGATTCTATCCACCCCAAAAGAATAGAAAGCGCTGCGTACATGTACATATTTTTTCATCATTTCATCATCTCTAAACGAAAACATCGTATTTAAACCGTATTATTTTTTATTCATTGGAATAGGCAATAGTCACTATGGAAGACTATCTTTATTGGTAGGCTCTTAATATATAAAAAAAATGGAATCGATTGACAAACAATTCTTGAACTTTTCAATTCAATTCAATTTTCACTTTCATTGCAAACAATCACAACATTGACCACAAACTAACTTACACCATTTCTCCTTCACTTCCAATGTTTGTGCCAATTTTATGGGCATATAACTACTGTGCCATTACGACCCTTATCCCGCGATGGGTCCCCAGAGTCCAAGATCCCAAACCCCAGTAGACTACCTCCCCTAAGATTAACTTAATGCATCTATTTATTTAAGGTCAAAATATTCACTGTAGGGTCCTTTATGGTTTTATTATGTCGTCTGAAGGTCTTATTATATAAGGTCCTAATACTTTGGTGTCGGTAAGTAATAGGTGTTTCCAAGTACTTAGGTATTGTACTTATATACATAAATATATATTCACGTCCTTTAATCCCTTTCGGGGTAGACAGAACTTTGGAGACACAAAAAAATCTTCTTGGTCACTTAGTAGCATGTATATTAGGGATTTGATGTCATATGGAATATTGGTGACAGGTTGCTAGCCTATCACCACATTCCATAAACCCATAGTCCCATAAACACCTCCTACGACATGCTATGAATAACGGTAGTTACAATATATCTCCAAGGTTCTGTCCACCCTGAAAGGAATTGAAGGACGTTAACGTATATGTGTGTATGAACTTTTTTTTTAAATACACGCAACATCTATTATATTTATTTATTGCAAAATAACATTTATACTCCATTGAGCCTATTCGGCCTCCTTTGTCGGAAGGAGAACGGTAGCAAAGAGGTTTTGTTTCTGGCTGAATAGAGATTTGACAGTTAGAGTCTGGCGTCAGTTTTTTTATCCAATATGTCTGACGTACATTGTTATGTTATGACGTGATGTTTTGAGAGTGGAATATATTGTAAGCAGCTGCCATTAAAAATAATTATAACGAAACTATTGATTCTGTATCAAATATAAACTGAATTACCAGCAAAACAATACTTGAAACTACCATTAATGTATTAGTGAAGGACCTTCTCATAAATATTTTGTAACCTTGGTATATACTATTATTTATTATTATTATTTATTAAATACACTAGCATCTCTTCGAGCTAATACGTGTATATCATTGCACTTCAGTTTTTAAAGCTTTAAAACGTTTATTAAGTTTGGTTTTAAATACATACCAAAATTTCAGTACGGACGATAAAATTGATGAGTAAATGGTTGGCAAAGATCGAGCGAAACTAAGATCTATGATCTCTACCTACACATCATTCCCGTTGAAAAAGAAAGGTGCATAGGTATAATATAATTACAAACAACTACTATTGACGAAGCTACATACGTTCCCTACCAAACATAATCAAAATGTCTATTACAAACATAATCGAATCAAAAGTATCCTAAACACAAATTGTCACATAATTGTTCCCAATAACCCTAACATATGTAATTACAATTTCACTGCCAACCCAATCGAATCACACCACAGTAAACAACAATAATATTTTGTCAACTTCAAATTGAGTTGTGGACGAAATTAGCGACATCTGTCCTTGGCGGGAATAAAGGGTTCGAGATAGTGTTGGCTTTTTATAATATCGATAAAAGTTGTAAAGGAATTGTATTAAATAATTTTTTGTGATGATAATTAAAGAGATTAAGAGTTGAAGTAATATTTGAGAAGTGGTAAGATAGTGATAAATGATTTTAAAACATCGACTTTTATTACAAGAAATCTAAAAAATCTATTATAAACGTAAAGCATTACAATAAAAATAAGGACTATGAAATTATCTTTCAATATTAGGTTTCATAGCTTACGTAGTTCTTTTCTGCTAAATTATTTCGCAAATTAAAAATATTTTTTTCTCATTTATTAAAAGATGAGAAAATTGTCTAAAATTATTCAAATTTTTATATGTTTATGTAATTCCAATCATGATTTTATCTGTCTATCAAAACTATCGACATTTAATCTAACTATCGTTACCTCTAACCTAATACACATCACTTTTTAAACTAGACGCCATGTTGTCGTGCCATAGACAAACGATTCATTTGCAATTTTCCGCGCCATTGAACACTCAGTTGTCAAATTAGGCGAAAGATAATCCTTTTAGGCCAGCCGCGGACAGAGTATCTTTGCCTTTCGGTATTAAATAAGCCATGAATATATAACTGTTTTCTTACATACAAATATCTATTAAGACTGTATAGCATTTGGGGTAATCTAAAATTCACAACAACTAATAAAGCAAACGCGTTCACGACGATTGCATTGACCCTTGCGTGATAGTCAGAGGTTCAGGTGTCCGTCTCCGCAATGGCGAAGGTAGTAATTCTATGGCCACCTCGAACCCACGTGTTGGCCAGGTAGTCAGTACTCAATGTGACTGGTGGTAAGCCATGTCGCCATTTACAAGCACTAACTATTACCTGTTCGACGAACAGGTAGGTTTTCTCACGATGTTTTCCCTCACCGCATAATTCGATGCATTTCGCAAATGTGCATTATTACGAAAATGTACATAGAAATTCATTAAACTTCATTTCCATTGGTACATGTTCAAGCGGGATTCGAACCCTGTACTGATACAGAGACAAGCCCCAAACAACTGAGCTACGTCGAATTACCAATAGAAATGAAGATTAATAAATTTCTAAGATTGAGTGTTGATTTTACTTGGCTATTCCATCGCAACCTCAATAGTACAGCTTAAAGAATTAATTATTGTAGTACTGTTTATTATAGAAACGCGCGGTGCGAACGCGAGTAGGCATTACCAAACAAAGCAGGGTCGCCATGTAGGGTGTAGCGTTGGGAGAGTCAATCAAACACGAGAGTTGTGCTAAGACTAACTATATTTATTAATAACACGTACATTTAAACATAGGTTATAGGTTCATTCACTAATACACTACAGTGTCCTATGAGGTATAAAGTCTACCTATCCGAGGTTCTGTTCATCCATAAGGGATAGAAGATTCTACTCCATATCTATATTATCTGTTCGAGGATGGGCTAACAACCTGTCAAAAATGTTCAATCCATCCAAAAGGTATTAATGGACGTGATGAGTATGTATGTAAAATATATTTGAGAACGAATTTCAATAGATTTATGTTTGTAGATATTAAGTGTATAAAACTGAATAGTATGTCTGTAGAGTAAAAGAAATGAAAAATAAATACACACATACGTAGCTAATACTCGAAATATAGTCATAGCATTAACCTGTTCTTAGAAACAAAATACACTTAGGTTCTTAGATTTTTAAGGATATAGATTCATCATTAATATGATAAATACATAGACATCACGTCCGTTTACCTACAAAATTATAGACAGAGAAAACGGATCCTTATTTGTATCGATCCTACCAAATCACGTATGCTTTATTGACTACCTCTGAACTACCTCAACGCTCCAATTAATTGTAGGTGCTTCTGACATCCCCCTTTTTCAATACTACTTCCATCTGTCTATCATATGTCTTATTCAGTACACCCCTCCATAACCACCCTTCCACTTCACCCACATAATATATACATACTTTATAACATTTGACGACCTCCGTGGCGCGATCGGTTAGACACCTGAACGTTAATCGTGAGGTCCCGGGTTCGATTCCCGGTGGTGGCACAGTTAAGAACTACCCTTTTCAACTGCTTTCCAGTCTAGTCGATGATTAATATGCTATGTATGTATTTATCTATATATAATATGTATACATTTCTTAAATATACGTTGTCTAGTACCCTTAACACAAGTCTTAAATGTACTTACCAAGGGGCTAGTTAAATTGGTGTAAAATGTCCAAATATTATTATTAACATAGATAACTTTTAATAATAAACCAATATCCCAATAAAAAACACCAATATATTTAAACACCTAACACAACAGCTACTTACAAACTCAAGATCCCTAACTCGCACCGTTCAACAAACTAAAGGCCCTCCCACATGCCCGAGGCAGTGGCGCGAGAAACGCTCCGTTCAGCCACAACGGGGCTAATGGACCGTGTGGAGCACCCTTAACGATTATCAAGGGATTATTGTTTTGGTTAGTATGGTTCTGTATGGATTAGGTTTGTGGTTTGAAAATTACATACGTAAATTGGAAGTGTATGTATGTATGTAATTAGGTACATACACACATATTTTTTGTTTTTTGTATATGTCTTTTATCCCGGTATGTTGTAGGTGACTAAGATGAAATCGTTTGGAAGATGGGCTAGCAATCTGTCACCAATAGAATATTTCACACCATTAATTCATTAATTTAAGAAAATATAAAAAAATACTGACAACATATTATGTCTTCTAGGTTTATTCCAACCGAAAAAGGATCTAAAGACGTGAATGTTTGTGAGTTTATCACTATATCTGAGCTTCTTATTTTGCATAATTTTCTATTTACAGCACCTTATCAGATTTTACTTTTGCTACATTAATATGTCTTCAAGGTTCAGTCTATCCAGAAAGCAATAACGGTCGTGAGTATATGAGAATAGTATTATAATATAGTTCTATATCAGTGCTATAACCTATAAAAAGCTCTAAATCCAAATCTCACTTTCCGCAAAAATCCACTAAACCAAATCCGTTACTATGGCAACGCGAATAAATAAATCAATTTATCTAATTTTTCCTCTCCCGAAACCCATAGGAATGTTGCCAGTAATAAATTCAGATTAAATTCATGCCTCCACATACACACATACATATATACGTATTCAGGCTTTGAGCTTAATAAAGTAACGTTATTCATTTTTTTAGGACCTCCCCCGTACCACCCATTTAGGGCCCAAAGCCTTTTTGCTTCTTCTACTGACTTTAGGGGTGGGGAAATGGTTTATCGATGTTTTAATCATAGGCATTATGATTAGTAATGTTGTGTTATGGATAAGTGACTATGTTATTGAACCATTTGAAAAATACTTTGGGTAGGAATGGCCACACTTCTTTGTCTACTTGTAAAAGCTGTTTAAGGCTTATGAACTCTATGTAAGTATGTACTTACTTCAAAATAAAAGAATAGAAGAATAAACATGGGATTTCTTTGTTTTTCCTTTTACTTACACACAATACAAAAGACCAGATCTGTGGAACATGTAATTTTATTAATATAATTTTCTTGTAACTATTTTAGCTGATATATTTAATATAAGTAATTTCATGTTTATCTTCAAACATCATTACAGTAATGTAATTGAGTAATCAGTAACGTAATTCAATAAAAAAATCAAAAATTAATATCTTTCTTAAAAATAATCGACAACTGCTATTTTATCGATAAAATGCATTTCTTGAACCCATCCCTTCTCCGCAGAGGCATAACATTTCATTTTTAAGCCAATCCTTCGCTCCACTTTTGAAAGTATTAAAACGTTTTTGATTCGTTTTTTCTATGATGACCAGTCGGCTACGGAAAATAGAAGAATCTGTTTATTTGTCATTCATGCTGCATGTTTTCATGTTTTTACTGTTTTAGGATGGCAGAGCAGCATTTTTTTGTATGAGTTACATGATTAATGTTATTTATTAATCTGCCAGACCTAAAATTGGAATAATTATTATTTGCATATGTAATTATATTACTATCTTATAAATAAGTTCATTACATATCTGTTAAGTGTACTAGCCAACGTTTATTTAACAAATGTACACTTATAATATACAGTTACATAACTATACGACATAAATAATCTACGACCAGACTGGAAAGCAGAAGAAAAGCGTAGTTCTTAACTCTGCCTCCACCGGGACCTCACGATTAGCGTTCAGGTGGTTAACCGATCGTGTCACGGAGGTCGTCATCTACATTATTATAAAATCAATCGATGGGACAAAGCAGTTCTCGAATGGCCGCCGCGCCGCGTCTTGGTAAATGTAGTGTAGGACGCCCTACTAGATGGACCGATGACCTCAAGAAGGTCGCTGGTAGTGACTGGCTGAGGACCACGAGTGATCGTGTTTTGTGGCGTAACATAGGCTGATGATAGAACCAATAGAAATAAAGGAGCAAATTGAAAAAGGGAATATATGTGAGTGAAGTGGAAGGGCGGTTACATATGACAGTCAGATAGACGCTATATTGAAAAAGGGTAACGTTAGGAGTATCTGTAACCGCTGTGTTTATGAGGAGGTGTATGAGTGTCAATGAAGCGAAAGTTGTCTGTATTGAGACAAATGTGGATCCGTGATCTTTGCCTACCCCTAATCAGGCGTGATGTGTATGTATGTAAATAAAGTACTTCCTTTATCTCAGAAGCAAAGCCGTATCTCTCCCTTATACCAGAATCCATATTTGTGCTGAGAATGGGTTGTAAGCCATCTTTTTGCTCTGCTTGTTTAATTCTATTTCGGAATATTACTTTTCACTGACTCCCAGCTATGGCTTCCGTTTGGGGTGGTCAGTCGTATTACTGCGGTTGTGTTAGATGCTCGTTTTATTTGGCTTAGTGTGGAACTAGCGACCCGCTTCGGCTTCGCACGGGTATAAAATATATAGCCTACTCCACTATTTTATGAATGTTATTATACATATAAACCTTCCTCTTGAATCACTCTATCTATTAAAAAAAACCGCATCAAAATATAATATATAACAAAATAATAAAAGTTTCAAAGATATAAGCATACAAAGGGACATAGGGACAAAGAAAGCGACTTTGTTTTATACTATGTAGTGATGAAAAAAATGGTAGTTGTCTTTATTTGGAATTTATTTACAGGTAGAATCGACTATTACTTGGATTTTCTATTATTCTTCATTACTGCACAGTAACGGAAATTTTGTATTTTAATAAATATTTATCACATTATGATTACTGATAAAATTCACGACCGTGCGGGGTAGGCAGAAGTTCGAGTGGTATCTCCATTTCACAAGCACTGACTATTGGCTGTGCCAAGAAATATGTAGGTTTTAGATACACATCACGCATGATCCCCTGTAGAGGGGTAGACAGAGATCACGGATTCCCACATGTTCCGATCCTGACAAACCACTTTCGCTTCATTGACACTAATACACCTCCTCGTACACACTTGGCGGTTATAGGTACTTCTATTGTCACCTTTTTTCAATATGGTGTCTATCTGACTGTCGTAGTACATTTTATTTGTAGTTCTTATATGTATGTATGTCCTTAACGAGAGTATCCCCGCAGCGAGTGAGTCTGTAAATATCAGTTAGACGTGCATTCTTTAGGCGAACGTGTGTGCGAGGCTTTATATTTATTTATGGCCGATACACACGTTTGGCTGTTATTTTGACTATTCCTTAAAAACTCTCATACATATACTTCACGCTCATTTCCTTACAGAGGAGTAGACAGAGAGCTTGGATGCCTATTTGTCTTAATCCTGGCTAACATATCCTGACAAACCATATCCTGACTAGAACGTGTTAATCTGATACTCACACTTTCCTTCAGACATAAATAAAGAACTTACAGATAACGTAGTTTAATTAAGATTCTAAACATAACATACTCCTAAACTGTTAGTAAGTAACTTATCATCATACGAAGAATATAAACAACATATTGAAATTGGGTGACATTAGAAGTGCCTATAACCACCAATAATGAGAACGTGTATGGATATCTACGAAGCAAAAGTAGTTTATCAGATTCAAGATAAATGGGGATTCGTCATCTCTCCCTACCTTGTAAGAAAACAGGCGTTTTGGTTTTTATATTACAAAAAAAACAGCTACATAACATTCCACACATGTCATATTTACAGCTTATTTAAACAAACGTCCCTGAGGCGAGGGGCAACGGGCTTTCAGCCTTATCTATTCCTAATTAATAATCTTTTTTAATTCCGGCTAATCGTCTGTTCAAATTAATTGTAGACTCACTTATCTATGTATGTGTGACGGTCACACTAGGAATATGAATTTAATATAGTTCTTTATAGTTGATATTATATACATTATTAATAGTATATAGTAAATATTATATAGTTTTTATATATTTTATTTGCATACGTTACTACTAACACTTGATGAATTGTTTTAAATTTGATTAAAAAAAGCAACAAACGCTTTCATGACTATAGTAAATATATTGAACCCACGTGTTGACCAGATAGTATGTGACAGGTCGTAAGCCATGTCGCCATTTACAAGCATTGACTATTACGTGTTCGGGGAACAGGTAGGTTTCCTCACGATGTTTTACCTCACCGTAATATTCGATGCATTTCGTAAATGTATTTTTATTACGAAAATGTGAATAGAAATTCATTTACATTCATTTCCATTGGAACATGCTTAAGCGGGAATTGAACCCTGTACCCATTGATACAAAAAACAACCGAGCTACAGCGAATTCTTTAATTGTAATAATTTTCATAGAATATCAGAAAACTTAATTTCTATATATGCTTCGGCGGGATTTGATCCCTTAGCTGATTAGAGTGTCAAGTCAAATTTATTATATCATCTACATAGTATAAAACAAAGTCGCTTTCTCTGTCCCTATGTCCCTTTGTATGCTTAAATCTTTGAAACTACGCAACGGATTTCGCAAGCGGTTTTTTTAATAGATAAAGTGATTCAAGAGGAAGGTTTATATGTATAATAACATCCATTAAATAGTGGAGTAGACTATATATTTTATTCCCGCGCGAAGCCGGAGCGGGTCGCTAGTTATTATTAAAACTATTCCTAGTGTGAACGTGAGCAGCGAGCGTTATTTAAATAAAATGACAATTAAAGGTGCGCTTAGACGGCGAGTGATGCCAATTGGGCGAGAGGGCCCCTCCTAATTCGGTTATTAGTTTTCCTCGAGGCGCGTTTACTAGTGAATAAGTAGATGAGATAGTGTGTATGGATAGTAAGCATACATACGCTGACTAAACTTGTGTATACATGCTTCGCTTGTTTATTACTTATGGATAGCAAGGTTGGATTAAAAATTAAATATATTTTTGAGAAAATCGCCTTTTTTATTCATTTTACTAGAAAGCGGGACTTATCAAAACGTCGGGTATAAAAGATAATACTTTTTTTATAAAAGATACGCAATAAGTCCCTTTTTCTTGTTAAAAATATATTGTGTTGTAACTTGTAATTATGTATTGCTACGAGTGGTTGTGTTTTGTTAACTTTGGTAATATGTTTAGCATTAGTTTACAATAGGCTATATAATTTTGTTTTGTATGTGGTAGCAAATGTTTACCAAGCAATAGATAAGAAATTTAATTACGTATAAGTATTAAAAATTCAAATTACATCTTACTTTCGATACCCGAGGTGGCGGTCTATTTTGATCATGGGCCAACTGACGTGCGAAAAAGATGAAATTATACTCAATAAATTTTGCTTTCACAGTAAATCCAAAAAACAAATTTAATGTTACCGCAATTTACTATTATTTATATATTTATTATTGTTTATTAAGATACATTTATTACTATTACCAATATATTTATAATTACAAACTAACCCCTTTTAAACGCACCATGAATAGTAATGAAATTCAAAAGGCAAATTAAATTTGGTTTGGCTCGCATGCCCATCGCCTATCAGTGAAAACGAATAAGTTACGGCACACACTCACGACTGAACATTAATCTTGGGTAGACAGAAGTAACGGTACCGTAAAATTACACCCAATATTCAATAGGGTGTGAAGTTGTTTTTGTTTAAATGGATGTTCTAAGGTAAAGATGTACACATCACGACTGATTCCCTGTAGAGAGGTAGGCAGAGATCACAGATTACCATCTGTTCAGATCCTGATTTCAGATTCTTCATTACAGCACAGTAACAGAAATTTTATATACTAATAACTACTTATCACTAATGAATTATATATTCACGACACGATAAAATTCACAACCGTGCGGGGTAAGCAGAGGTTCGAGTGGTTTCTCCATTTCACAAGCACTGACTATTGGCTGTGCCAATAAAAAGGTAGGTTTTACATATACATCAAGCATGATACCCTGTAGAGATATAGACAGAGATCACGGATTCCCATCTGTCCCGATCCTGACAAATCACTTTTGCTTCATTGACGCTCATACACCTCTTCATACACTTAAGGGTAAATTATTCCAGATTCTATGGGGCTAAGGACTAGCAATCTATTTTTCACTCTTAGTATTACTAAGAGTACCTAATACAATCCGAGTACTAATATCTCCGAAATTCTGTCCACCTCTAACTATCCCATCTCCATATTACACACATATACACACATACATACATATATTCACGCTTCTACTTCTCTAATAGATAGACAGAATATCGCTACCTTAAATGACGAAAAATCTCTTGCTTCACTCACACCCATATATCTAATACAAAAGTTTTTATTCGTTACAAATTCACTCACAATACTTAATATCGAAATCCGACGCCCATTAAAAAGCGACTAAGGGACAATAGTCATTCGAATAGTCGAATAGGCGACAAATAACTATACAAAGACCGCGTTGTGTAGGCCACGCCCCTAAACATTGAAAATTATTATAACCTATTTCTTTCAATGTGATTGTTAAGGAAACCGACTTCAGACGAAATAAATAATATAATTATGTTATATATTGCATATATATACATACATTTATGTCCTTTAATCCCTTTCGGGGTGGACAGAACCTTGGAGTTATAATATTTCCTAGGTCACTATATAGCATGAATATTGGGGTTGTGATGTCATACAGAACTTTGGTGACAAGTTGCTAGCCTATCGCCCAATAGATTCCTTTAACTCTTAGACACTTAGTTGCCTCCTATGATATGTCGAGAAGAACGGCAGCTAGTTAGCATTATTTTTAAGTCCCAATCAAGGATGGAAGGATATACTTATAATACGAAATAAACGTTTTCTTCTTTCTAAACACGATTCAACTACATAAACATATATGTATATACACCAAATGTGTATAAAAAGATGTATGAATGTCAATGAAGCTAAAGTGGTCTGTGAATCTGATCAAATGGGGATCCGTCTCTGCCTACCTCTACAGGGAATCAGACATGTATCTATGTATATAAGTAAACACATACATTTACGTGTACTTCTAACACACAAAACTTATAACCGCCTTTTCGACGCCCGGCTAAGCTCTGTCGTAACCCGAAACTGCATTCATTCCATTAACGACAGCCGTTTGAAAATGGAACGAACAGAAGCACAAAAGCTACGCCTTGTCACCTATTCGTCACTACGCTATGGGAATCGGGGACTTATAGTGTTAGTGAATGGGATCTGTAGGTATTTTTAATTATACGTACTTCTTCTACATTCTAAATCACTACATAGTATAGAACAAAGTCGCTTTCTCTGTCCCTATGTCCCTTTGTATGCTTAAATCTTTGAAACTACGCAAAGAATTTTGATGCGGTTTTTTAAAAGGTAGAGTGATTCAAGAGGAAGGTTTATATGTATAATAACATCCATTAAATAAGTAGGCTATTTATTTTATACCCATGCGAAGCCGGAGCGGGTCGCTAGTATGATATAATCAAATACATTCATAGATAAATAGCTTAAGTGGCCTATCTAACAAAACTGGAATGACACAAATCTAAGTTAACATACATAACATAACATACGCTTCACGACTTGTGTATACACAATTCCTTTTTTATTGTGACGGGGTAGTCAGTCTTGAGTGCCCTTCTCCGAGCAGGCATGTTAGGTATGGACTACTCGAAGCTGCGTTTCACTAGATAGACAGATAGGTAGAGAACCGTACCGCCGTATATAGGCACTAGCTATTACCCATCCAGAGGTGTAGGCACGATTCCTCACGATGTTTGCCCAGACCATTAGCGACCGTCAATTATATAAGTAAAATAATAACACATTTTTTAATTTCATCATTGGTACATGCCAGAGCTGAGATTCTAACCTAGGACCTTTCTCATAATAAGTCAGAGGTCTTACCCACTAAGCTACAGTCACTCCAACATATTTTAATATAAAATATATTTATATATTATATTATATATATTTATATTATTATATATTATATTTCGTTGGCAATCCAGCGGGGCAACGCTGCTAGTGTGCTGGGGGCTTTTGCTTCTGGGTGCTAAATTCAGGACACTAGTGGTGCTGTGTAAATATTTACTTTTTATTAGATTTAAGTTTTTTTAAGGTTCTAATTTGTACATATTTAGTTTTAATCACTTCTTCTTCTTCTTCTTCTCGTGCCATCTCCTCAGCGGAGGTTGGCGACCATCATGGCTATTTTTACTTTGGACGCAGCGGCACGGAACAGGGATCGTGAGCTTAGGCCGAACCACTCCCTCAGGTTCTTGAGCCACGATGTTCTTCTACGACCTGGTTTACGTCGTCCCATGATTTTACCTTGCATTATAACCTGCAACAACTTGTATTTATCATGGCGCATGATGTGGCCCAAATAAGTCAGTTTGCGTTTTTTGACTTCATTGAGCACTTCCTTCTTTTTGTTCATGATCTGTAGAACCGTCTCGTTTTTTATCTTATCCCGCCATGAGATTCTCAGTATCCTCCTGTAGCACCACATTTCAAAAGCTTCAAGGCGTCTGCACATTTGTTTGTCCAGGGTCCAGGCTTCGACCCCATACAGGAGAACTGAGAATATATAACAACGAAGCAGTCGTGTTTTTGTGGGGATTTTGAGAGCTCGATTGCGGAAAAGTTGTTGCATCTTCAGGAAAGATTGACGTGCCTGCTCTATGCGACATTTTACTTCGACACTGTGATCGTCTTTCTCATCCACAATGCAACCAAGGTACTTGTATGACCGTACTCGTTCCAAATGTTGTCCATTTGCATACAGCGTTCTGGAATTATCATTATCGCGATCGACAATCATGTACTTCGTCTTTTTTGCATTAATACTAAGACCATACTTTGCGCTTACAGATTCCACGCGGCTTAACAACTTCTGAAGGCCTTCAGCAGTGTCTGATATAAGGATTGTATCATCGGCATACCGTATGTTGTTGATAGGTCTGCCGTTTACGACAATGCCTTCCTCCACATCCTCTAGAGCTTCAACAAAGATTTCTTCAGCGTACATATTGAAGAGGAGGGAGGACAACACGCAACCCTGTCTTACGCCTCGTAGTATCTCAACGTCATCAGTCAGATGGCCTTCAACTCTGACATTTGCACTTTGATTCCAATATAAATTTTGAATAACTGTTACATCTTTCGAGTCTAAGCCAATGTTTCGAAGGATTTGGAAGAGCTTTTGGTGCTGAACCCTATCAAATGCTTTCTCATAATCAATGAAGCAAATGTGGACAGGACGATTCATATCCCGGCAGCGTTGCAACAGTACCCGAAAACCAAACAAAGCATCACGAGTACCCAGACCGCTTCGGAAACCAAATTGTGTATCTGACAATCTGTCTTCTATTTTCCTGTAAATCCTATTGTGGATAATTTTTAGGAAAATTTTCAATACGTGGCTCATTAGGGATATCGTTCGGTACTCATTGCATCGTTTAGCGCTACTGGTCTTTGGTATCGTAATAAAAGTAGAGCGAAGCCACTCACGTGGCAGACAGCCTTGATCATATATTAAGTTGAAGAGTCTTACCAGATAGTTTAAACCATCATATTCTAAGAGTTTCAGGATCTCACAAGGAATCTCATCTGGTCCAGTGGCTTTCCCATTTTTAGCATTCTTAAGAGCTGAAAAAATTTCATCTTTAGTGATGGTAGGGCCAATTTTCACTTCATCCACATCATGAGGGTTTGTGTTTGGTCGACTATCCTGAAAAAGTTCCCCAACATAATTTTGCCATATTTTTAACCTTTCTTCGACACTTTCAGCAATCTTGCCATTCTTGTCTAATAAGGTATTAGGGTTGCCACGTTTCAAGGGTCCGACTAGTTCTTTTATTTTCTTGTACATGCCAAAATGATCATGCCTTGCTTGAAGTTTTTCTATCTCATAATCACTACATAGTATAAAACAAAGTCGCTTTCTTTGTCCCTATGTCCCTTTGTATACTTAAATCTTTGCAACTACGCAACGGATTTTGATGCGGTTTTTTTTAATAGATAGATTGATTCAAGAAGAAGGTTTATATGTATAATAACATCCATTAAATAGTAGAGTAGGCTATATATTTTATACCCGTGCGAAGCCGGAGCAGGTCGCTAGTTATCTATATAAAAATCTAATTATATTTTTTTATATTAAATGTATTTAATATTACATTGAAACATTCATTTCTAAGTACATTAAAAAGGCAAAAGTTTTCGATGTACCGACCTCTAATAGTACCCCAATTTCAAAGTCTCTGATTGGTAGGTTCGGATTGCTAACAACGCACTCCTTTTTCAAAACAAGTTTTCGGGGGCTAGGTATTACACTAACTTCACGGCTTAAATCACTGAAGAGGTAAATGTACCGGTATTTTAAAAGGAAGAAATTATCACCTTCATTTTTTTTTATTTACAGTCGCTAACGGTGAGGGAAATAGGTAATAGCCAGTGCCTATATACGTCGATACGGTTCACTACCTATCACGTTGGGTGCTGTCTATCTAGTGATACGCGGGCTTCGAATGACCCATACCTAACATGCCTTCGAAATTTCGGAGATGGGCACTCAAGCCTCTGACTGGGTAGTCATAGTAAAAAAGGGAGTGTGTATACACAAGTCGTGACGCGTATGTATGTATATTTGTATGTAATGTCATATAAAGGCAGGTGTACGTAGTGTGAAGAACAGACGATCATGTATGAGAAAGTTGATGGGTAGGAAGCAAGAGATTTGTCAGGATTGATAATGTCTGCCTATTTCGTTCGGTAGGTAGAGGAGTGAATATATGTATGTATATATTCATATAATTAAAGAATGCCTCATTTACAGCTAAGGTTTTACCTATAACTTTACCAAATAAATTGAATGAAAAAGTTCAAATATAAGATGTTATTGTAATTCAACAGTAATATTTATTAAAATTAGTATGTAGTTTTGTGTCATAATGCAATTCAGTAGTTGTAAGGGTACTAATACGACACTTGGGGTAACTTTTACGTGAACACATATTGACAAGAAGTTTTTCATTTTCTTTTATTAGACAGTCCACCACCAACACGTTTACAATTTTGGCATATAAAATTATCATATATTACCTATTATCATATATTCATCGTAAAAGCGACAAAGGAACCAAAGTACCTGTACAACCTATAATCTCCTTAATTCTAACACCTAGCTTAACACAACCTATCTACATCCACACCTCTATCTACCCCAAAGGGCTAATACCCGAGAAAATCAAAGCCTATTTAAGGGCTAACACCAAACAGAAGCCAGGTATGGGTAAATCGAACCCGGGGCCTCAAATTTCAACATTTTAATGCGATTTGTCTGCGATTGACAAAGTGACAAGTTTGTCGGTTTCAAATGTCATTGTGCGCTTTTTGACGGATAAGGGAACAAAGGTGTTTTTGGATTTGGAATGTTTCCGTTTTAAGAACATAGTATAATATATATCTATATATCTATACATATGTCCCGTGCTAGTCTTAGTCGTAAAAGGAATGCTAACTAACTGCTGTTCATGATTAATAACTAACGGGACTTATCGCGTAATTTTATTATAATAAATAAAGGTAATTTTATTATATAAAAACTTACGCGATAAGTCCCGTTAGTTATTAATCATGAGTATAAATCGCGAATCTCTTAAAACTATGACTACTGTTCTTTCCAATAAATCTAACGAATCCATTAGACGATGGGCTAGCAACCTATTAACAATATTCCATATTAATAAATGAAAGGATATGCAAAAAGTGACCGAAATAATAAGTCTGTGGAGTATATACAATTAACAGGTAATCGATTTAGTAAAGTCCTGTGCTAGCTGGGACGTAAAAAAGCTAACTAGCTACCGTTCTTTCCGACATGTCGTAGGAGGTGTCTAAGGGACTAGGGTAAATAGAATCTATTGGACGATGGGCTAGCAACCTATCACCAATGTTCTATTATGACATCGCTACCCCAATATTACCCCAATAGTTCCTAGGTTCTGTCCACCCCGAAAGGGATAAAAGTACGTGAATGTATTTATGTATGTTCATCATTTCATTTGTATGTTCATTAACATTTTTGACGACCTCCGTGGCGCGATCGGTTAGACACCTGAACGCTAATCGTGGGGTCTCCATATATAATCAAATTAATCAACGACCAGATTGGAAAGCAGTAGAAAAGCTTAGTTCTTAACTCTGCCTCCACCGGGAATCGAACCCGGGACCTCACGATTAGTGTTCCGGCGGCTAACCGATCGCGCCACGGAGGTCGTCAAATTATTCCTTATTGACTAATATGTGGTCTCTTACAACGTTACAGTGTAACGACATACCCAAAATATATGTAAATTCCCGAATTACAGTGTCGGATAGCTGTTTATGCATTTATAACGAGCGCTATAAGTCTGTTTACCCCTCGCCACGTGTTCGTGATAAGGAATTGATAAGGCGATAAGCTTCTAATTGCCGAAACAACTGACTGAGGGGTAGAGGCATAATGAAGTAGGATCCAAGTCAATAAATTGTTGGGGTTTTAAAAGTAAAGTTTTTTGGAATATATTTTGTTTTTTTTTTATCTTATAAAGGTGTATATACAGGCGTCTATGGTGCGTCAACAAAGTCAGCAGCTCAGTGAAAGCAAAAAATACAAATAATTATTTTCAGCTGAATATTTAGTCAATTGTGATGCCAAACTGGCTAAATATGTTCGCTTTGGGATAAGATTTGGATCCTCAACTGGAACGAACCGAAGAATAAGGAAGAGAAGAATTGAAGCTTCGATTTCGTTTTTGTTCGGTTGTAGCGGCTGGCGGCGTTGGTGTAACCATGGCGATGAAATAACAAGTTCAAACGCCGTGGCATCAGTGGCATTGAAAAAAGGTGACGTTAGGAGTACCTATAACCGCCGAGAGTATATGAGAGGATGTATGAATGTCCATGAAGCGAAAGTGGTCTGTCAAGATCATTACAAATGAGGATCCGTGATCTCTGCCTACCCCACTACAATGAATCAGGCGTGGTGTGTATGTATATCAAGTCGTAGTAGTATTTAGACTATTAATTGTGTCCCTGCTAATCCAAACTACAGATACATTAAATTTAACATGTATTCGTTACACACATAATTGCCTAAATTCGAGGGCTTCTGCTTATCACGATTGGCGATTCGGTCGCGATAGTGGCATAATGCGTAACCCCTTGCCCAACGGATAATTAAAAAGTAAATAACTAAACATTTTGGATGTTAAAACTTTGTTGATTCATCATTATGGGGATTTGAATGAAAGCTAACAAGCTGCCGTTCTTTCCGGATTTTCTTAGGGGTAAGGGACAAATATGTGTCAAGGGTTATGTATGAAATATGATAATAATAATAATAATAATTGGACATTATTACACCAATTGAACTAGCCCCTTGGTAAGTACATTTAAGACTTGTGTTAAGAGTACTAGTCAACGTATATTTAAGAAATGTATACAATGTCCAAATATTATTATTATTATAGTTATAACCGCCGAGTGTGTATGAGAACGTGTACGAGTGTGGATGAAGCGAAAGTGGTTTGTCAGGATTGGAACAGATGATCCGTGATCTCTGCCTACCTCTAAAGGAAGATAGGTGTGATGTGTAAGTATGTAAGCTAACAATGTCATCAATATTCCTTTTCGGAGTGGACAGAATCTTGGAAACTTATAATAATAAGCAATAACCTATATATCATCATTATTTCATCACTACATCACAGATAATATAATACTACATAGTATAAAACAAAGTCGCTTTCTCTGTCCCTATGTCCCTTTGTATGCTTAAATCTTTGAAACTACGCAACGGATTTTGATGCGGTTTTTTTTAATAGATAGAGTGATTCAAGAGGAAGGTTTATATGTATAATAACATCCATTAAATAGTGGAGTAGGCTATACATTTTATACCCGTGCGAAGCCGGAGCGGGTCACTAGTATTAATATAATCTTAGGTCTAATAGTTTTGCTAAAAGTGACCTAGAGATATAGCCATAGTTCTGTCCACCCCGAAAGGGATTAAAAGTCGTGAATATATGTATGTTATCTATATTAAATAGTGTTAGAAAAAAGGCATTTTGGCTATCCACTTAATATAATTAAAAGCCCGCCAACCATTATCACTTTTAGTAGTATTTAGTGGACTTAAGGCGCGGTTAGGGTACGGTGGATTGTGAAAAAATATTAAATATTTTTGTGTTGTGTTAACTATGTTAACTAATAATGTTAACTAATTACGTTTAAAATAATAGAAAGAATTATTTGAGATGTATGACACATTTAATAAAATAGATCTGTATATCAATACTAATACTTTTCTTATATCTTAAAGCAATGAAATTAGTCAATAATTATTAGTATTAATAATAATTACATAAAGTGCTTACACTTGTTGAAGTAATTAATATCAAAATAAATAGTATAATACCTACCGATTTTCCATGAATTAATATGTATAACTATCAGAACAAAAAAAAAATTATATTGAGATATTAATAATTATTATTAGCGACAGGTTGCAATACGAGTAGAATAAGTTTAGACCCCTAGTCACCTTCTAAAACCACCATTTACAACAACATCACTACATAGTATAAAACAAAGTCGCTTTCTCTGTCCCTATGTCCCTTTGTATACTTAAATCTTTGAAACTACGCAATGGATTTTGATGCGGATTCAAGAGGTTTATATGTATAATATCATCCATTAAATAGTGGAGTAGGCTATAGTATATATATATATATATATATATCAAAATCCACAAATGGATACATTCCATTATAACCGTAGCTTAACAGGGTTCCGTTCTAAAAGCATTTATCTGTAATATCCTGTGAAATAGACAAGAGCGTATCACGATATTTGCTCGTTAAAAGAGACATCTTCACGCCCATTGTTGCAAGGGGCGTGTAGACACGTGACATTATAGTCTATTCGCGTTAAGTAAATAGTGACGTCATTATATATAGAGGTTAAACTGACCAATGAGACGTTAGTTAATGAGATAACAATTCACATCGACCAATTGCAGACAACCGTTGTCACGTCTCATTGGTCAAATCGTGGGGACATGATGACGTCACTATTTTCTTAATGCGAATGTACTATAGTTAGAGTGACTACGTTGGGTAATTGAGTTTGAAGTGTTTTTGGTATGTTTGTTTGGCAGTTTTGTTTTTCATGTGTCGTAAAAAGTGACTAGGAGATATAACATACATGCGCTTCACGACTTGTGTATACACCTTTTTATTGTGGCAGGGTAGTCAGAGGCTTGAGTGCCCCTTTGAAATTTCAAAAGCACGAGTCACTCAAGAGATATAAATATATTATTAATCTTCTTGTATAATTATATAGGTGTGTAATTTATTTATTTATTTCCCCGTTGAACGTCACCTAACAGGGAATCTTAAGGTGACGTACCATATACAAGGTACTACTAACAATTCAATGCAATTTGCAATAAAATTGATCATAATACGTCACTATGCACTTAAATATAAAATGATATTGCTCAAATAATCCATCTTTAAGTCAATTTATATGGACAGAGATATATTTTTGTTGGCTGCTATCTATCTATCTACCCGTTTAAAGATTATTACCTATATATATTTAAAATACAAATAAATATACTCAGTTTACTCTTCATACATATCCATCGCGGCTCCCAACCCAATATCCAGACCACATGTGCAATTAAAAAACGGTGTAATGTCAAAGTGACGCACGTCAGTCCTGTCAGTCACGGGCCATTAAGCCGCCATAATTAAAACCTCCTTGCTAACCTATTTGTTGTGTGCAATTAAATAGATCGTTAACCCTTAATGGTTATAGAAACGCCCTGATGGTTACCTTTGGCATAATTGGGGCTTGTTTTGGTCTGTGACATACATATACAAAAAACAAAAACGTAGTAATTCTATGGACACCTCGAACCCACCGGAGATTGGTCAGGTTAGTTCCAGGTGGTGACCATTAGTCTCTGTCTATCCTGTTGGGGACGTAGAGGCGTGAATATATGTACGAGTATGTATGTAGTTTGGTATAGCTCATAAGTTCGGACCACTGAATCTTCAATATCCCACTGAGGCTACCAAATAATAGAGTTTTGCTTTTACACTGTGAAGATACCTATGTTTTCTTCCTACTACCTTCGCAATCGCGGAGATGGTCACTAAACCTCTAACTACCTCTCAAGACTAAGTGGTCATGAAAGTATTTGTTTCTTTATATTACTAACAATTCCTTTGTTACCTACTATACTATATACTAATAGCCTCTAGGGTAGTCAGAGGCTCGCGTGTCTATCCCAAAAATAAGTTCTAAATAGTCAAAAAATCGAATAGTCACTATACGAATAGTCAGCACCCAGCAGCTTTTTAACTCAGCCTATTTCGAAAAAACCTCTTTAATTGTTAGTCTGGGACGTAAAAAGAATGCTAACTAGCTGCTTCTTCCCGGCGTGTCTAGGACGCTACTACTGGATCTATTGAGCGATGGGCTAGCAATCTGTCACCAATGTTCCATTTGACATTACAACCCAAATTTAAATTCTAAGTAACCTGGCAAATGTGTCTCCAAGGTTCTATCCACCCCGAAAGGGATTAAAGGACGTGAATGTATCTCCTAATCATCTTTAACACCAAAACAGCTGTTTACATTCCCTAGTTCTTTATGCGTCCATTAGTCGCATCTTACCGATGGCTATCGGCTGCGTAATTAGTAGTTTAAAAACAAACATGAGCCACCGATTAGGGGAGGCAATGCGTGGAACGGTGGACTCACAACCTTTCGAGTTAGGGCTCTGTTGGACGAATTATCACTACATAGTATAAAACAAAGTCGCTTTCTCTGTCCCTATGTCCCTTTGTATGCTTAAATCTTTGAAACTACAACGGATTTTGATGCGGTTTTTTTTAACAGATAGAGTGATTCAAGAGGAAGGTTTATATGTATAATAACATCCATTAAATAGCCAGAAGTGCGAAGTCGGAGCGGGTCGCTGGTTAAGGTATATAGTACAAGTATTCGTTGTTATTAACACTTGTAGGGTGGTCAGAGGGTAATGTCTTGTATTGTTGGACAATAATAATGTAGTGTTTGGTATATTTTATAATAATGTGTTATAATAAGAGCAGTTAATAATAATAACTTTAATTTTATAACTTCAAGACACGCAAAAAGATATAATACAATTACCTTGTTATACCTTACACTAATTTCAAAACAAACATACAAGTAGTTATTTTATTCAAACTTTAATACAATGTAAAATATAAAACATACAATAATGTGTTTATATAGTCAGTATAATATACTGAAAAATAATAATATAATAATATAAAATAATAATATACTAAAAGAAGATACTAATAAAACTAATATATTATATTAGTTTTATTAGTATCTTCTTTTAAATACCATCAAAAAAATACTCTCTTATCGTGACAAATTCAATAAATATTTTTATATTTATTTATATGCCTTATTATTTTAATATAGACGAAATTATCACCTTTATTGAAAAAATCAATAAGTTATTTTATTTTAAGAAGCTTTATTTTTAAATAAAAAGAATTAATTCATTTGTCATTCATTTAATAAAACGTGAAACATATATACACACTCAAATACATACACACATAATATAACGTATGATAATATATTTATATATTTATCATACAGAACCAATCTCTACCTCAACTTAAGCTCTCTTATCCATATTTATTTATCAGGAACATTTTCGAGTTTACACAAATTATTAATGGGCTTAAAAATGACGGCCGTTCCTCCATTGCGATCCTTATCACTGAACTTATTTAATTATATAAATTCATTGGTTGATATAGGGAACAAAATTTGAAAGAAATTTGTTTACCCTCTGTAAGGCACTGGTCGTGATGTGTATATGTATGTAAATTTGTAATTTATAAACATTGTTTAAAATATATTAATTTGTGTTTAGACAGAATTTTAACTAATAGATGAAAGTAATTAAAAATTACCCTCATTTCATAACTAACAGATTAGATTTTTTTACTTAGACGTTCACGTCTGTTAATCCCTTCGGGGTAGACAGATCCTTGGACACATCTCCTTAGTCACTTATTGGCATAATATTGGGGATGTGATATCTTATGGTGACAGGTTGCTAGCCCATCACCCATTATATTCCATAAACATCTAGTAGTCGCCTCGTAAATACTCTTACAAAGAACAAGCAGGAACAAACTGAACTACGTTAATTATCATGTGTGTATACAGATGTCTGTAGATTTCATTGAAGCTAAAGTGGTTTGCAAAGATAAATAAATGGAACAGTTATTAAACCATTATCTCTGTACATTCCTAAGAGGAAACGACATATCTATGTATGTATAACTAAATATAGCTTCACGACGCTGACTAATATAGTCATATTCAGAGGCTTGTGTGTCCATCACTACATAGTATAAAACAAAGCCGCTTTCTCTGTCCCTATGTCCCTTTGTATGCTTAAATCTTTGAATCTACGCAACGGATTTTGATGCGGTTTTTTGTAATAGATAGAGTGATTCAAGAGGAAGGTTTATATGTATAATAACATTCATTAAATAGCCAAAAGTGCGAAGCCGGAGCGGGTATCCAATATTATTTAATAGTAAACATTATATCGTAAATATTTACCTTTAAGTCATAAGAAGTTACATATAATAAGAAGTTTCTGACAACCTCTTTGGGTATTACATACTTGATATGGAAGTATTATATAACCGCTGTATGCTTATACGTTAATGGTGTAGACAGTAATTAAATAGCCATTAATATCGATAACCCGTGGCCTTAATTTAAGTGGACATCAATTTTGTATCATGAATACTTTTAACGACTTTTAGTTAACATTTATTATTAAAACATTACGCCCATAATAACTGAAATAGTAGGCAGAAGGAAGGAACACAAAATAAAGCAGTTCGACGTAACTCAGTTGTTTGGGGCTTGACTCTGTATTGAGGGTACAGGATTCAAATCCCGCTTGAGCATGTACCAATGGAAATGAAGTTTGATGAATTTCTATGTACACTTTCGTAATAAAAATACATTTACGAAATGGGTCGAATACTACGGTGAGAGAAAACTCCGAACAGGTAATAGTCATTGCTTGTAAATGGCGACATGGCTTACCACCTCACATTGAGTACTGATTATCTGGTTAAAACGTGGGTTCGAGGTGGTCATAGAATTACTACCTTCGCAATGGTGGAGATGGACACCTGAACCTCTGACTACCCCACAAGGGTTAATGGTCGTGAACGCGTATGTATGTATTACGATTTCAGAGTACATTTAAGATACATATACTTACTTCGTTCAATCCTTGTCGGGGTAGACAGAGCCGTAGCTACAAAATAATCTCCTCAGCCACTTGTTACTATGAAGGTTGTTGTATGAGTGTTGGTTGGCCCCCTTGCTAGTATGGGACATATAAATAATGGTATCTACCTGCTGTTCTTCCCGGCATGTCGTATGAGGCGACCAAGGGACTAGTGGTATATGGAATCCATTATGATATCTCACTCCCAATGCTTATGCCAAAATGTGACCTAGGAGATGTTTCATGTCTTCGAGGTTCTGTCCACCCCGAAAAGGATTAAGACCGTGAATGTATATGTATAAATATATGAAGGTTGTGATGTGATTAATGTGGATTTTTTTTTGTAAGTACTCGTATTATTTGTAAATATATTGAATTGTTTTTGTAGCTGTGATTAAACCTTTATTATTATTACAGATTACTTACTATTTTCACACTCAGTACATTCCGTTGCTTCTGGTTTCTTAGTCGCCTTCTACGACATGCCGACAAGAAAGACAGCTAGTTATAATTCTATTTATGTCCCAATTACCAAGACAAGCAATAACAATATACATTAAGATTAAAGATTTAAGAAGAGTTAACTCATAATTACATATACAATCACTTCCTTTAATCACTTTCGGGGCGGACAGAACCTAAATAATCAATAATAATAAAAATAATATAATAAAATTATCGTCATAACTCTTGCACACCTCTTCTAACATAAGAAAAACAATTATGTAGTAACATTCTAACTAAATCCGAAAAAAATAAATCTCACATTTTCCAACTCTAGCAAATGTCAGCTGGTTACATTCCCAAATCCCAGACTCGCACCCAAAGGTAATAAGCCATGGTGGCTTCAACACCCTTGTACGGGCTTCCGGTCAGGAAGCACGTGGTTTCCCGCCACCGGAAATGGCCGGTTAAGCGACGCACCCTTGTAAATGGCGGGAACGAACTTGATTTTAATCTCACGGAATACAATTTATAAACGCGTGTCTTTATATCGCTTTGGGGTAGTTAGGAGGTTGGAGGTTAATATATTGTCGGTCACGGTAAGTGTAAATATCAGGGTAGTGTGTATTATGGAATATTGTATAACATATACAGATCAAATTTAAAACATTCTTCTCAAGGCGGGTGTTCGCAGCGTGAAGAACAGAAGAGCATGTATGAGAAGGTTAATGGGTGTGAGTAAAGCGTTATTTGATCAATAGTCTCTGTCCTTTGGGACATAATGGCGTGAATATATGTAAGTATGTTAATAAGGTTATATCTGTATGCCTTTAAATCTCCCTTGCTCCTTTTACGACCAATTTAGAAGAATGGCAATTAGGAAAAAAAATCAATTATAATTGGGTAGAAACTTGGCATAATAATCAATCGACTTGTTAGACTATGAATAACATCTTTATTAAGTTCATATTCTATTCGTCACCTGCCTGTAACCGTCGAGTATATACGATGAGTACGTATACTTACTTACCGAGTATACATGTTTGTCAATGAAACGAAATTGGACTGGTAAAGTTGGAACCTATGGTTTCTTACTACTTCTATAGGAACACAAGCGTGTCGTTGATATATGTGTGTGAAAGTGTATGGATGCAGGATGTATTATAATAAATTAACGACAGTTACCTCAGTATTTTATTGACATTTATTAATGTTAATTACAATTACAAAGATATTTAATACTTTCAATAAATAACATTAACTAGAATCAAGATTGACAAGCCTTTAGGTTAGCAACATTGAGGCAAACGAAAGGGGATTCTAAATAAAATTCCCGAATAATTTTGAGCATAACATTGGAGAAGCATACGCCAAAATATTCAAATATTTACAACTGAGAGAAAATAAAGGAACCTATACATACTCTACAACATAGCTGTTATTTACACAAATTTACATCTAGTCTAGAAATGGAATGACATTAATATTATTTTTGTACGTTTTTAAGACTAACCCTCTCCTGTACCCCTTAATGTAATCTTAGTTTAATTGGTAATAACGAGATACAACATTGAACTGAAGTTTCCATTTTTCATGTTCGTGAAAACATTTCTTACAATATTATAAAGAACCATTTACAGACTCTCAAAGAAATTAACAGATTTTTAACACTCAAAATTGAGTTCTGTGTAGTTGTAATAAGATTCGTTTTACATTATACTTCTTCTGTCAATGATCATACGTAAGGAAAATTTACGTTTTGAAATAATTAAAATGTAAATGTAAGACCTTTCACCAATTTAGGACTCTGTTTTAAATATATTAAAAATCTGCTCTTTTATTCGAGATAGTTTGTAATTAAACGCTAAGATTGTATCTGGCCGTGTTACAAATTTGATATGTACATTGAAACACGTTATGTATCAAAATTAAATAATTTAAATGAACAATCTTCTTGAAATAAACATTTACTACTACACTGTGGTGGAATGTTATTTAATCAAATATATTAAATGATCTGTGTCCATAGACTAATAGCAAAACGTTAAAAGAATAGAAATGATAATGTACGGGATTCGTTAACAAAGATCTTGTGATTTAATAAATGCGTAAATGAATTATTCTCTTTTAGCTTATAGACACGTGTTTAAGTACATTGGATTTAATTCATTTAGGTTATATTGTTCAATCAAATTCATTACAAAACCATACCCTATAGACCATATACGAAAAAAACAACCCACAAAATTTCTCTTCAATATTCGGCCTTGTCTCAACTGAAATTCCTGACTAGTCTGACACCTGTCACTTTGACATTGACACTCAAGAACTAGACTAGACTGGACAAGGGTGCTCTAGACGTCACAGGCGAAGCAGGTAAAGACTGCAGCGTCTGCGGCGGTTGGGGTTGGAAATACACCCCTGCGTCACTCGAGAACTGAGGATGCATCGGCATAGGAGTATGGGGTAACGACGTAGGAGGTCTGGATTCATGGTACAGTATGGGTACGCGAACTAGTCTTTGCGCCGCGTGTGCCATGTTGGCTGCCTCTAATTCCGCTGCCAACTGTCTCTTCCATTTATTTCTTCTATTCTGGAACCATATCTTCACCTGCGTTTCTGTCAAGTGCAAACTCGCCGCCAAGCCTGCCCGTTCAGAGCTGCTTAGGTACCGTTTCATATCAAACGTGGATTCTAGTTGAAAGACCTGGGACCTAGAGAAGACGGTCCTAGTTTTCTTCTTCCGTTTCCCTAGGGTTTGGTTGGGGTCCCTTTTTTCGTCTTTGTCGAAGTCATCGCTTTCAATCTCGGGGTCTGAGTCCGGTTGGTCGTTGCTGGGGTACAAGGCTGGGTGGAGCCTGGGTGACCTTGGTGAAGACTGGACTGGGGAGGCCGCTGGTGACACCCTGGGTGGGGTTCTGTTTCTGGGAGACCCTGTGACGGAACCCTCGTCGTTGAGTAGCGTGTCTTCTGTAACAAGGGGTTTTTGTTAGATTTTGTTGCATATACCTACATGTATTAACGTCTCTATAACCCTAACGGGATAGACTATCGATCGCCACCTGGAACGGGTGACAAATCTCTCCTGCTTCACTCACACCCGTTATCCTTTTACAATTTGTTGCACAAAGAATAATTTTGTCATAAAGGGCTTGACTGTAATATATTGGTCATTATTATTTATCGTAGTGATTTGGTAAGTGGAATGATTATTCGGGATTAATTGGCTAAAGAAACATCCTTACATACTTAATCATATAAACAGGTAACATATAATATCTATGTATATCTGAAAGAATATGTAATTATAATTAACTTTGCTTTGATTACAAATTAGGCAAAGACCTAGATTCTCAACAAAGGTAGATACAATGAAACAAACTACAGAAAGAGCAAGTAGCTCAATCGGCTAGTGTAACAAATCACTTGTTTGTGTGTTTGTTGGCTTCCTATCTACCATTCTAATCCACTTAGTCGCGATAGGGATGTTGACTATTGTCGGGGAATTGTACTAATTAATATTAATGTACTTATTCACTTATATATATTGAAAAAAGGTGACGTTAGGTGTACCTATAACCGCCGAGAGTGTATGAGAAGATGTATGAATGTCAATGAAGCGAAAGTGGTCTGTCAGGATCGGGACAAATGGGGATCCGTGATCTCTGCCTACCCCTCTACGGGGAATCAGACGTAATGTATGTGTATGTATGTTATTCACTTATTTCTTATAAGTACTTCATATATTTCGAAATATATAAAAAACAAAATCTAAAATAGACTTAAACCCTTACGGGGTCATCAATTCGGGAAACTATCTCCGCATTTGCGGATTTATCCACGTTGAACCCACGTGTTAAACAGATATTCAGTATTCAATGTGACAGTAGGTAAACGTTGGTGACATTTACAAGCACTGAGTTTGACCTGTTTCGAGGAATAAGTAGGTTTCCTTAACGAAGTTGGGGAATTTCACTAACGTAATTTTCATTGGCTAAATGTATGAGTAGATACGTAGGAAATCAGACTATTCATTTCCATTTAGTATGTGAAACTGGGTCACATCACGATAAATTAATAAAGATATCTGATTACCTTTATTTTGCGTCTTTGAGTCTTCTCGCGACCACGGCCTATGCAACAGAGTCGAAACGTCGGGCAAAATAAAGGTAATCAGATATCTTTATAAATTTGTTGTGATATGACCCGGTCTCTCATAGTAAATAAAATTAGTATAAATCGCGAGTGTTTAAAAATAACTGTTTCATTTCCTTTGGTACATGCTGAGATGAGATTTAAACCTATGATTCAGAACAAAGGACTTTATATCAGAGACACACTCGACAAAACATAAGGAAAACAATATATAAATATTTTTGGTTTAACCTAAAGCATTAGCTACTCTATGCTAAAATTTGTTATTTTTTGTCTTTTAGTCGTCTATGTATGACAGTGAAGAAAGTCATTTCTTTCAATTAATCACCTGTAATACTTGCTTAGCTAATTAAAAAAAACGATTAAAATACATATATTTACAAAATTAATTTTGCTAAACAAAATATGTACGAGTCAAAACAAAAAAAAACAAAAAGTAAATTTACACAGCGCCACTAGTGTCCCGAATTTGAGCACCCAGAAACAAAAGCCAGCACACCAGCAGCGTTACCCTTTAGATAGCCAACGAACTTAATAATAAACAAACAAAAATAATTATAGTTTTAAGAGATTCGCGATTTATACTCATGATTAATAACTAACGGGACTTATCGCGTAAGAAGAAACGTCGGGTTAATAAAGGTAACTTTATTATATAAAAACTTACGCGATAAGTCCCGTTAGTTATCACTACATATTATATTATCTGTGACTACATAGTATAAAACAAAGTGGCTTTCTCTGTCCCTATGTCCCTTTGTATGCTTAAATCTTTGAAACTACGCAACGGATTTTGATGCGGTTTTTTTTTTAATAGATAGAATGATTCAAGAGGAAGGTTTATATGTATAATAACATCCATCAAATAGTGGAGTAGGCCCGTGCAAAGCCGGAGCGGGTCACTAGTTAATCATAAACAAAAATAAATATCTATTTCAATTCAGTAAACAACTCTATTTCCTACATTCGGTGACCCAGTGGGTCCGATCAACACAGTTGACGCCTATCAGTTGACATTCGACAGGTCGTCTCCATTACACTTAATTAGGTACTTGTTTTGATTTGAAACGTAGATATTAGATAGATATTGACGACCTCCGTGGCGCGATTGGTTAGCCGCCGGAACGCTAATCGTGAGGTCTCGGGTTCGATTACCGGTGGAGGCAGAGTTAAGAACAACGCTTTTCTACTGCTTTCCAGTCTGGTCGTTGATTATATATGCAAAATATGTATTTATCTATATATAATAAGTTAATATTTCTTAAATATACGTTGACTAGAACCCTTAACACAAGTCTTACATGAACTTACCAAGGGGCAATCGGTGAAATAATGTCCAAATATTATTATTATATACCTACCTACTATCTACGTTAAGGGCTCTACAGAAAACCGCCGAACTGGACGCCTTTTGAGATTACCACACCTAGCTGTGTGATATCATATGAGTTTGAAATGTAATTTTACATACATACATACACATCACGCCTGATTCCCTGTAGATTGGTAGGCAGAGATCACGGATCCCCATTTGTCCCGATCCTGACAGACCACTTTTGCTTTATTGACTCTCATACATCTTCTCATACACACTTATACATAATTTTATGTGTTATGTATTATGTAATTACTGTTTATGAATTCTATTGTATGTAATTGATGTGGATGTCTCAATAAAGATTATTATTATTACTATTATAGTATCAACTACTTCTAAGGTATTGTTTGTATTATGATAGGGAAATAAAACTTTGTAGTGAATTGAAGAGGTTATGATTTTTGTTTAGAAATTGGGTCGGATATTGTGGATTTGGAAACATATTACTACATACATTTAAATCCTCTAATCCCTTTCAGAGTGGACGGAACTTTGGAGACGATAATATCTCCAAAGGTCACTTTCAGCTTTTTATTTTGACAGGGGCACAAAGTCCACTAATGCAATTTGCAAAATCGATCATTATTACCAGAGATCATTATTATTATCCGTGACGATTGATAGAGTCTTCCTATACCGTTAACAACGTAAAGGCATGAATATGTATGTAAATAAGTTTATGCCTAGCCTAATGGGAAAGACCCCTGGCTTCTTATTAAAGGTCCTAGATTCGAAACCCGGCTCATGCATGTACCAGGGAATGAAATTAAAAAGTGTGATTTTCATTTACGAACATAATTTACAATCGCTAACGTAGAGGGAAAACTTACTGAGGAAACCAGGCCTATCCCTTGGGATAAGCAATAGCCCGTGTCTGTACACGGTGGCGATACGGGTCACTACATATCACGGTGGATGCTGTCTATCTAGTGAAACGCGGGCCTAACATGCTTTCGAAATTTTGGTGATGGGCACTCAAGCCTCTGACTGCCCCGCCACAATAAAAAAGGCAGTGTATATACACAAGTCGCGGAGCGTATGTTGAAAAATAATTTTCGTAAATGATCACCCATAACTTAATTTAAATCACAGCCTTTATTCGCTTAAAATACTCCAACAATTTCTATAACCATAAAACATAGCTCCAATACATATCCATTAGCACCTATTAATTGCATTTAACAACCCTATCGAACACATTTAATTAAAAACGTGAAACCACGTGCCTAACAAATCACGGACGTGTCACCCGTATCGATACTGGTAACTCGATACGTGTATCGATTGTAGACAATCGAGTCGAATCGATTATGGCGAAATTCGATGCTCGGGAAACCTTAGTAAGATCACTGATTTGGCATAAATGTATATGATACGACCTCCGTAACCACTTGAATGTTTGTGAGGTTCCGGGTTCGATTCCCGGTGAAGGTAAAGTAAGGTTACTGTGCTTCTATCAAATAGTTATTAACACACGGTAGTTTGCAATACCACCTATAACGTTAGATACACGATGAGTCAGCTTCAATGATTAATTTAAAAACTGATTAATAATTGTTACTGTGTTTCTTGACCTTAGTTGGGCTTTTGATTGTGTATGTGTTTAATTTCTTAATCTAATTCTCTGCAATTGTATTTAATTTTCAACATTTTTCTCGAAGAGTATCTGTTTTATATTGACCAACAGTAAACTATTTTTTGTATTTTTTTTTACTTATTCAAATAAAAAGTCTTATTAGCCTATTAATGATACAAAATTAATATTAATCTACAGCTTCGAACACAAAATTGTACGTCTTTAGAAAAAGTATAAGTAGTAGTGCAATTTTTACGTTTCTTATTTATATGTAAAATGTTTAACATATCTACAAATAAAATACATAGGTGTATAAATTTGTTGATCCCTAAAATATTATACGCTAATTTATTAAAAGATTGAAATTTTAGTTAATTTATTTGTTCTTATTTATCTAATAAAACATTTATTTTTTCTAAAGGTTTGATGATCATGACTGCTTATAATTCTGTATTCACGTATTAAGTATACAAAATCCATATCTCCTTAGTAGTCAACCACAATTAAAAAAAGTCACTGAAATAAATAAATTAATTTTATCCATTTAAAAAAAATCCTTTTATTCAGACTAAACGCAGCATATACACAAATACAGAAAAGAATTAATTATATAATAATATACATTTATGGAACCAAGCGCACATGGCAACCCCGCGCAAGTGTGAATAGGATTTGTCTCAGCTAATGTTGATTGTGTGAAATTCACACTGCCAACGCTGATATTCCGACAAACCCTTAAGTACGTACCAGCACTTCTATAAACAAATAAAATATATTATATTGTTCTAATGGAAAATACTATTGAAACTGTGCAATTATAACATCTTTTACTACCCTACAATTACAACATCTTTCCCTACCAACCACACCTACCCAACGAAACCAAATCTTGTTATCCCAAACAACCCTCACCAAGAAGCCAGTCACGATCACTAACTCTCTATTCCCCCCTTACAGTAAAGCCGCGTAATAGTCGCATTAGAGCACTAAGCATGTTCTATTGCAGTCGAGTGCGCTGACATAGGATTTGCGATAGGGCTTCTGCAGGTATCGATCACGCGACTGCTCTGTATTCACACTCTGTATGTATAGTTTATGGTATGGTAGGTAGATGTTATAACAATAATAATATTTGGACATTATTACACAAATTGAACTAGCCCCTTGGTAAGTACATTTAAGAGTTGTGTTAAGGGTCAGGTCAAAGTATATTTAAAAAATATACATATTGTATATAGATAAATACATATATAGCATATATGATCAACGACCAGACTGGAGAGTAGAAGAAAAGCGTAGTTCTTAACTCTGTCTCCACCGGGAATTCAGACCTCACGATTAGCGTTCAGGTCTAACCGTCATATTTACAGCCACAAAAACAACAGTACAAATATTTTACAAATCTAACTTACAAACTAGGGGGTATAGCTTGTGCATGTTATTGTCGCAGCAAATGGATAGATGAAAAAAATGAGAGGTTTTTGTGTCATATGAATATTTTACAAGAGTACAGTCGTCTATGGTTCGTCAACAAAGTCAGCAGCTCAGTGAAAGTTGAAAATACAAATATTTATTTTCGGCTGAATATTTAGTCAATTGTGATGCCAAACTGGCTAAATATGTTCGCTTTGGGATAACATTTGGATCCTCAACTGGAACAAACCGAAGAACAATTAAGAGAAGCATTGGAGCTTCAACCTCGTTTTTCTTCGGTTGCGTGCGGTCGGCAGCGTTAGCATAACCATGGCGACGGAATAACAAGAAGTGCAAACGCCGTGGCATCAGTGTTTGTACTTTCGCCGACATAAACTTAGCGGTGAATTGCATATTTAAGTATAAAAAAACATTTTACAAGAACACCGCATTTATTTTATAAACAAAATATAATCACGGACTAAAAAGCTAGTGAAGTATTGAGGTCATTGCAATCAATCAGTTGGATAACAAAGATAATAGGATTTGCGAATCTTTTTAAACATATTTGTAATTTTCTCTGTTCTAGGTAACTTTAAGTTGTTGTGTAAAGTTCTAAAGGAAATTCGACACTATTACACCAATTGAACTAGCCCCTAGCAAAACATTAAAGAAAAATATACTTGTTGCATAGATAGTTAAATATGTATTAAATACATAATATAATTAACGACCACACTGAAAAGTTGAAGAAAAGTTCTTAACTCTGTCTCCACCGGGAATTCAGACCTCACGATTAGCGTTCAGGTGGTTAACCAATCGCGCCACGGAGGTCGATATATAATATTGGGGATGTGGATGGATAATTGCTGACAGGTTGCTAACCTATCGCTTAATAAATTCCATAAGATACAAATAAATAAAAGAATTAATCTATTTGTATTTTGACGACCTCTGTGGCGCGATTAGTTCACCACTGAACGCTACTCGTGAGGTCCCGGGTTCGTTTTCCGGTGGAGGCAGAGTTACAAATACGCTTTTATTCTGCTTTCCAGGGTCGTAAATCACTACATAGTATAAAACAAAGTCGCTTTCTCTGTCCCTATATCCCTTCGTATGCTCAAATCTTTAAAACTACGCAACGGATTTTGATGCGGTTTTTTTTAATAGATATAGAGTTACTCAAGAAGAAGGTTTATATGTATAATAACATCCATTTAAAAGTGGAGTAGGCTATATATTTTATACCCGTGCGAAGCCGGAGCGGGTCGCTAGTTATAAATATAAGCTTCAAGACTTAGGCTAACTAAGGGTCGTGAAAGCGTCCCATACATACCTCTTAAGGGACTCCGTTCGGGCGGCCTCTGACCCCAGTACCAGGGCGCGCCTGGCACCAAACCCCCGTATCTCCCAGCTAGCGCATTCCACTGGGATATCAGGCCCAATCTGGGGACAAGGAAAAGGTATAAGACAGGATAAAAGTTAGTATTAAAACGTACGTCAATAAATACGAAAAGGCGCACTAAATATTGTGAATTGTGATCTTAAAACATACTTGTACATAAAAGAATAAATATTTAATGTAGTAAAAGATAGAATATATCGAACATTTTATATAATCCTCAAAAAAGGGCAGAGTTGTATATCTGGGTGAGTATACCTACACATAATATATACATTCCCGTGCTTTATTTCCTTTTGAGGTGGATAGAACTCTGGAGACGTGGTCATATCTCCTAGGTCACATTACATCATGAATATCGGGCTAGTTATATGGAATATTGGTGATAGGTTGCTAGCCTATCACTCAATAGATTAATTTACTCTTAGTCTGTCACGTCATGCCAGGAAGAATTTGCTCTAGTTTGCATTCTTTTACCGTCCCAGGAAGCAGGAGACAAAATAACACAAGTAAAGATTATTATAAGGTTAGAAGTTATTATATATACGTATAATATTAAGTATACAGGCGACATGGTTGACCACCTGTCACATTGCTTATTGTATATAAGGTAAAAAGTAGGTTTCGAGTAACCAAAGACCATCACATAAAAAGTTGATGGTTGACATTGACTACCTCAAAAGTGTTATACGGTCTGGAATGTATGTAATTTTAAAACTTACAATAGTCCCGCTGGAGGGAATTAGGCAAAAAGTGTGTTTTAAAGAGCCTAGTATTATAACTAGATACTTTTCTATAGGTCGGTAATAAGTACTATCAAAAGCTCTAACGATCTTTTTGTCATAAACATGCTACATTAGGTGAGAGAAGTTTAAGAATATAGGCAAGGTATACATAATTGTAATAATAAAAAAGGGAGTGTTATTCACAAATGAAGATGAAGAGAGAAGTGTATGTTATGTTTTTATTTTTATAATAATATGATGTACGTAACAAAACAAGCACTCGCTCCCGTATTTCACATGCATAAATCAAAGTCAATGACCAATACAAGGAAAAATATTGACTATAACCGCATGCAATTTAGTTGCAAGAAGTTTTAATACCAGTAGTAACCTACGTTACTTATAAAAACTACCCCATAATCTATTTACTAGAACATATAATATAGACATATGGACACAATACCAGACACAGTTTAAGCATAGGCCTAAATACATATACCTACATAACAAGCCCCAACTAATTTACCTACAGCTCGACTACACATTCCAAGCTTAATAACAAAAAGATCCCTTTAAAACAACATCTCAAAGGCAAGTATGCAAAGTAATCCTACACAAACATAAACGGGGCAATAACGCCACGAATTCCTCTCGAAGCCCGCCCAGTAATAAGGTTAGAATCCCAAAATCCAGCAAACGAGCAAAGAGAAAAATACGCGAAATTGAAAATCACAAATCCATTTGCAGAGGCGGGAACTCCGCATTACCCATTTGGCATCCAACGTTGGATTAACCGGAATTCCATTACAGCGGCGGAAAGCGCGCACGCGATTGGTCGGTTCGCCGCGTTCTCATTGGCTGAAACGAGACTCCGCCCCTAACGTCAAATTAAAGCTCCCTTTCTCGGTCTCACGCTTGCAGCCACTTTCCGCAATTTGGTTCACAGATGGCGCCGGTATGGTTTTAAGTACCTACTTTGGTGAAAGGTGTGATTGTACGGGTTTTGGTTGAGTAACAGAGTTAGTAGGATGGTTTGGTTTAAATTAAACATGTAAGTTTTTGTAGACAGATTCGGTATGTAAAATTTAAGGATTTTATTTATATATAAGTTGGTTTAATGGCATGAAATCAACTTAATTTTATTTGCGACAGCTATTTCAGTTTAACAAGTGCGTACGGTTGTTAGTGAGATAAAAAAAACGACTCAGTAAATATAAGCCCATTTACATTGGGAAAAACCATTACGTAAAATTATGTAACTTTGTCATAGCTACAACAGGGATTAATTTTTTAAACAAGTTTTCTTTGAGTTATTAACTAAATTATGGAAACCGTTACCTACCTATCCCTCTGTGTATGTAACGTAACTCATCATCATCATCATCAGCCTGTCTGAATCCACTGTTGGACATAGGCCTCCCCCAAATGACGCCACTTCTCCCTGTCAGTGGCCGTTCGCATCCATTCGATGCCGGCCAACCTGCGCAGGTCGTCTTCCCACCTTGCCGGGGGGCGCCCCACACTACGTTTACTGAGACACGGTCGCCACTCTAGGACTTTTTTGCTCCAGCGACCATCAGTCCTTCTGCATACGTGACCAGCCCAACTCCACTTCAGCGTGCTAATTCTTTTCATAATGTCGGTTACTTTAGTTCTCTGGCGTATCACCTCATTTCTGATGCGATCTACCAGAGAAACCCCGAGCATCTTCCGTTCCATAGCACGCTGAGCGACCTTGAATTTGTGGGCTAGTCCCGCAGTGAGTGTCCACGTCTCAGAACCGTACGTCATAACGGGGAGCACACACTGGTTGAAAACCTTAGTTTTCAGGCATTGTGGTATAGACGACGTGAGGACATGCCTTAGCCTTCCAAATGCTGCCCATCCGAGCTGTATTCTTCTGTCCGCCTCCCTCTCGAAATTGTTTCTGCCAAGCTGTATGATTTGGCCCAAGTAAGTATATTGCGAAACAACTTCTACGGGAGTGCCCCCAAGGGCAACCGGTCTCGGGACTACCAAATCATTAAACATGATCTTGGTTTTTTCTAAATTCATCCCGAGTCCGATGCGTCGAGAAGCAGCATTTAATTCGGACAGCATTTCCTCCAGATCCTGCAACGACTCTGCCACCAGGACGATATCGTCCGCAAATCGGAGGTGCGAGATGTATTCCCCATTGATATTTATTCCTCGTTCAACCCAATCCAACATTTTGAAAACATCTTCCAGTGCACTCGAAAACAGTTTCGGGGATATAACATCCCCCTGTCTTACACCTCTCTGCAACTGGATAGGTTTCGTGCCGTGGCTTTGGAGTTGAACGATCATCATGGCGGAATCATAAATATGTCTCAACACACTCACGTATCGCCAGTCGACTTGAGATCGCTGCAAGGATTCTATGACCGCCCAGGTCTCGACCGAGTCAAAAGCTTTCTCATAGTCCACAAACGCGTTTATTTCTTGTAACGTAACTATATGTTGGTATTATCCAAAAAAGGTACCTGATTTCACTCAGTACGATAAATAGATAGTACCTTTAGAAAATTATGTATGCACGGTTTTCCCTTTTCAAATACACCGAAAACATCACGATCTCCCGTCTAGATAAAGTTCAGCATTATTTAACCGACAAAACGAGATCCAATATGTCAAATACTACTGTCATTTCTAGAAATACATTTATCAATCATTTTTGTAGTCATAAAAAGAATAATGTGCTAAGCTGAAACATAAAAAGAATGCTAACTAGCTACCGTTCTTCCCGACAAATCATAGGAGGCGACTAAGGGACAAGGGGTCAATGGAATCTTTTAGGTGAAGGACTAACAAGCGATCACGAATATTACACATGACATCACAACCCCATACATGCTAATAAGTGACCAAGAAGATGTTTGCAAGGAGACCATATATACATACATACAAACACATCACGCCTGATTCCCTGTAGAGGGGTAGGCAGAGATCACGGATCCCCATTTGTCCCGATCCTGACAGACCACTTTCGCTTCATTGACACTCATACATCTTTTCATACACACTCGGCGGTTATAGGTACTCCTAACGTCACTCTTTTTCAATATAGCGGCTATCTGACTCTCATATTTTTTATTGCTCCGGCCCCTACGTAACCGCCCTTCCACTTCACTCATATATATTCCTTTTGTCAATCTACTATCATTCATCCACATAACATGTCCATCCGTAATGACACCTATTCCCAATTATCTTGTCTCCGCGGTTCTGTCCACACCAAAAAGGATTAAAGGACGTGAATGTATGTATCAACTAAGCTCTAAGTCTTTTTGTATACTATATTGAATAGAACACAGTCCTTTAAGTCCATTTGTTAGGTTTTAACAGCGTTTGCCTTCCTTTATAAGTTTTAAACGCGGACCTAACAAAGGGTGGTAAAAGGGGGGTCTTTCTTCAGCGTTTAGCCGTAAATAGATTGAGTACGGCTTTTGTGAACATAATGGATTGTGCAGGAGAAACGTGGTTGAGGGTTTTATTTGATAGTTCCCTTTCTAGGTACAGGGAAAGAGTACTAAATCTGGATTTAGTTTTATTATATCAAATTCGATTTGGAGACCTATCAAGGTGTACGTAGTGTAAAGAATGGGAGAGCATGTATGAGGAGGTTAATGGGTGTGAGTGAAGCAAGAGAGATTTGTCACCCGTTCCAGGTTGCGATTGAAAGTGTCTGCCTATTCCGTTAGGGACGTAGAGGCGTGAATATGTAAAATAATAATATTTAGGACACGTTTACTACACTTGAATTGGTTCGTAAGGTCGTCCGAAAATTGTTTAAAAGGACACGTAAAATAACAAATACTATAGGTACACTATACTTTGCGGGGTTGTCACAGATTCATATGTCTATATCTACAATTACGGAGTAGTTAATTAATGAACTTTTCATCAAAACTCCTCATTACACTAAAAATCACTTGCGGGTGTTCAACCGGGGATTCAGTATTGATACTCGATATAGGCACAAAGACATATCACTACCCCTTAACAGATAATAGTCATGAAAAGTATGTATGTACGTACTTAGGTAAGGTTATTACACTACGCTTAAGAGTTACTTATATAATATTTAGAAGACTACGGATTACTACGATTGTCGTAGTATGTAAACATGACTTAAAATCTTCCAGCCGTCGGAATTTCAATTTGGTCGTAATTAAATTACATTAAATATTATTTACCCTAATAAAGCTTTTAATAATATACGTAAGTGGATTTTTGCTTTCTATTTTCATACAATATTAGTGTCTGTAGTTAGTTTGATGTAATAGTTATTTTTTATACTTGAAAAAAGATTTTTGTTGCCAGAAAATATTATTGTTTTGTTTTAGCTCTAAATCAAATAACTTGTTAAATATTTATAAACAAATATAAAAAACAAGATGTGGATTTAGTCCCGATGAATTACAATCTTAGAATGTTCTAAAATCGATATGTTTGTTAATACATACATATGTATACACGTCCTTTAATCTTTTGTGGTAAACAAAAGCTCGGTGACATGATAATACCTCCTAGATTACCGATGGATACTTATAATTTTATAGATTTTCTATTTTACAATATATAGGTATATATCTTATAATTTTATAGGTTTTACATCCTACTCAAACGAGCCGCTGGATACATCTGTCTATATTTCTTTTAATATCCATTACTGCAGATAATATAGGTATGTTATTTTGAACAATACAGGCTTTCGTTGAATAACATTCTTGAAATATTTCAGAAGTTTCCATTTTATTATCTGAGAAGGTTCTTGATTTAAAGACATTCTTATCTATTTAACCAACACTATATCTTGTATTTTCTCAAACTAGTTCCTTATTGACTTAAAACCGTGTACAAAAGTATAAGTTACCTAAAGACTAAACACGTAAAATCACTTTTGTAGGAAAAATCGATTGACAAAGGAAATCGCGACAAAATCTCGTAAATATCTCGGCACAAACCATTAAGTTAAGCACATAAGTAGCAGCCCCACTAGGGATGGACATTACTCAAAATTCACACTTATTACTCAGTATTTACTCGTCCCTTTGAATAATTTAGAATACCCTTTTAATAGTCTAAGGACGGTAATTTATGAATATTTAATATATAAAATTTTGACATTATAATAAATAATATGTAATCGTATTTCGACCACGTTTCAACAAGATGGTTATTTGTAGATTCATAGAGATTATAACATTTATTTTTGCTTTAAATGACATAAATTCTACAGTATTACTAGACTTACAGTATAATATTAACGCAATTTCAAATCAAATTTAAACCAAATCTATTTAGCTACAAATTTCACTAAACTTTGAATGCTTCTCGCCTCGCCATATGGTTACCGTGGAGAGACTTTTAGATTTTATATAATGATGTAAGGTAAGTCAATTATAAAGATACTCTAGGAAACAATTGTTTAGAATTACATAGAATAATCTATTGAGTATTGAGAAACATATAAATTAATTCAGTAACAATATAACTGAGTAAATCGCCACCCATCCCTATGAAAGTGAAGACATTCGGAGGGTGCTACTTAAGGCCCCTTAAAGTTATTTACGGCCCCCATCCCTTGTTCCCGAGGGCATAGAACTTGGGTAGGTAATTTGGGGTAGGCAGAGATTATTTATTGTTTATAGGTTATTGTTAGTGTAGCCATATTGGGTTACTCAAGCGAAAAATTACGGTAAGAGCGCAAGAGATTAGGTGGATTTTGACTCATTTTGTTTGGGTAGAGAATGGTTCAATGGAGTTTTGGTGGTTTATATTATGAGTTCGTTTAGTACTTGAATGGAATGTAGTGTATATGTAATATCCTTTCTTCTAAGTAAAATATAGATTCTTGAGGATTACTACATATTCCTATTAAGAATTTGTCAAAAGACTGTGATAGAATTGCACTTGTCACATTGAATTAGGAAATTTGTGATAAAATCTGCTTATGATATGACTAATTAAATTATTATTATGTATTTAATACAGTAAAAGACAATAAAGACAGAAATTCAACTATTGATAGTAACTTTCCATTGATAACTTTCTTTGATTTCTTATCCACAAGGAAAATTCCAAATATGCGCGGAAAATCTACACAAATCCAATTAAAAAAAAGATGGAAAGAAAAACTCAAATAAAATAAAACGGACAGCCCATTAAATCCAATTACCTCCACGGCCAATTAGTATCATTTTACCTAAATCTTTTACATTTTTTCTTTTCTTTAAAATTCTTAAAACATAGAATACTTTAAAGACATAATCTTTTAAAACGGAGGGAACGCGCCAAAAGACAGATCGTTTACACAGACTACCGAGTGTCATGTTGCTCACAGAATAATTAAGGGACTGACAAGGGTCTAAGGCGATGTACACTGTCGCGAGATGTCGTGTTTGTCACTTTGAGGTTTGCTTCCTCGTTTTGTAAAATAGGACAAAGAGACAAAAGTTTGAAGGGCTAATTTGTAGGATTCATTAGTTTGTATTATACTAAAAGACAGATAGATAGACTGTTGGAGTAAATCTTCAATTATGTTTGATAGCTGAGACGAAAGCCTTTTTTGCACATCAATAGCAAATGCAAGAACTTGTTTGTTTATTTTATTTACTATATGAGACCGGGTCATATGACGATAAATGAATAAAGATATAGATACCTTTATATCACTCGACGTTACGACCCAGTTACATAGGCCGTGGTCGCGGGAAGACTTCTTAAATAAAATGAGTATAAATCGCGAGTGTTTAAAAATAACTACTTGTATGTTTATGTTAAAATAATATATTCAAAACCGTCAGGGTCTCCACTTATTATTAAAGATTGAAGTATAAGTGATTTTCTTTGTTCCAAAGATTCAAAATTACTTCACCATACACAAACCCGTTTGTCTTTCTATTTTGAGAATAACTGTTTACATACCCATCTTATAAGCCAACACACTAATTACGCCTCAACAAGAACATTTCCTCACATTGTTACACCATCAAATAGCCAACATATCTAGCTAACAAGATAAGGGGAGCCACAAAAAAGCAGTCAACAACGTAGACATTTATTAGCGAAATGAGTGTTTATTTGTCAAACCTCCTTAGTGAGGCGACCTCCTTGCATGGCGTCGCTTGTAAACACGACGCTCCCCTAATTTGGCGGGAAAAGCCATCTGACTAGGGATGGGGTATGGGGGAAATGGTACCGGTTTTATGGTAAAAGGACCGGTAATAATGCTACTTTACATGTTGATATGGATTTTATGGTATAGTTCCGGTAAGTGTATTGTGGATTGGAATGTGTATTGCATTAGTGAAGTTAAAATAAAGGAGCAAATAGAAATATGCAAGAAAAAGTATTTCACATAAGTATTCGTTATCATCAAATTAATTGCAATAATAGTCTGAAAGGATCTAAAGATCTAATCTATTATGAATCTACAAGCTCATTTAGCCTAACTTTTTTACCACATATTGCAAGAAACTACCTTCTGTAATTATACTATTTCCTCTAGTAAAACTCTGCTTAAATCTCTTTAACATCAACAACACAAATTTAAATTTAATAAAACAATACCTCATTAGTATATGTATACCTATTACACTTTTCACCTTAAAACGGTATCCACCAGTAACATTTACCGACTTTCACGCACCACCCCATCCCTAAGCAGCCGTCATTACCGGCCATAAAAGCAATGTTGCCAGATGAAACGACGCATGAAACCCGTGTAAGGCGACGAAACTACCCTTTCAGCCTCTCCAGCCTGATTAAATAGGGCAAGCCTACTCAACGGTCGGCGGAATACGTAGGGATGCCATATACGGATTTTACTGTGTATGTTTATATGTGTCGCAGTGATATTAGTGTTATGTGTATCGCAGGATGATTTGTTATTTTGGGTAATTTGGATATTTGGGTATTTGGAAAATTAGACAATGGTGATCATTCCTTATGTTACCTATAAACAGAAACCTAAGTGGGTTAGGTTAGGTTAGTATAATATATTACTACTATATACTACTAATAATATACATACTACTAGTGCGTTGTTTAACATAATATGTTGCGCTTATGCCGTGGTAGTGGACGGCGAAGTGCCACAAGCGAATCGCTTTTGTAGTAGTTGAGCACGATAATAATTGTCTAATTATCCGTGTTTTTGCAAAATGCCTAGGTTTTTTGCGAAAACCCGAAATATCAAATCATCCGACGACATATGTATGTTTTCCTTCATTTACAGTAGATAGATATCATGGATAATAAGTTGGTCAATTTCGGAGTTTTTAGGGTAATGGTGTTATTAATAACGCATATTGGGGATAGGTTGTCAATCCATTGCCCAATATGTTAAATACCCCTAGTCCCTAACTTATTTCTTACGAAAGTGACGAGAATATAAATAGTTACAAACTTTGATATAATCATAAATGCGCTAATAAAAGTTTAATATAACCTTAGACAAATACACATCACGCCCATATCTTTACAAACTAGACAGATATCCCATTTGTCTTACCGTCCAATCATACTAACTAGTGTCATATAAACGCGGCTCAATACTAAATCGCAGGCTCCGTTTACACCTTACAAGTGGCTGACGGCCATTAATCCGTAAATGGATAGCTAAAGTTCAATTTAAAGTTGGGGCCGATCCTAACTTAACCACGAGGGTAAGTTGAACTTGCGATAGCCATTTAGGGTAAGTTAGGGATAAGCTAGATTGGAGAACGGGTAAATCTTAGTACTTACCCGTGCTGGGACGTAAAAGAATGCTAACTAGCTACCGTTCTTCCCGGCATGTCGTAGGAGGGTATCAGGGGTCAATGGAATATGTTGTGTGATAGGCCTAACCGATCATCAATGTTCCAAATAGCATCGCAACCCCAATATTCAAATTCAAGGTCAAATGTTTTTATTCAACATAAGTACAAGTACATTAAATTCATTGAAAGTCAAAACATTTGCCTGACACTGGTTGTCTCTTAGCATTGTAATTCTACCGTTGGTTCGCAAGCCCTGGCTCGGAGAAGAACCAACAAGAAACTCCGGCTTTCAGGATTTTTTGCCCAGTGCCAGTTACAAAAACAAATTATACAGAAACATAATCATAACATTCATGCTAATAAGTTACCGAGGTAATTTTTTATATCTCCGAGGTTTCGTCCGATCGGAAAGAGATTCATGGACGTGTATATACTACCCCGGACGTGTATGTATATGTATGTACTTTCACTTCATTGACACTCATACACCTCCTCATACACACTGAACGGTTATAGGTACTTCTAACGTCACCCTTTTCCAATATGGCGTCTATCTGACTGTCATGTCTTACTAAGCCGACACCTACGTAACCAAAGTATAAACATAACATACGCTTCACGACTTGTGTATACACACTCCCTTTTATTGTGACGAGGTATTCAGAGGCTAGAGCGCCCATCTCCGAAATTTTGAAAACATGTTAGGTTTTAGTCACTTATATGTACCAAAAAGTGATCTTACCGTGACAGCATGGCGGCGTCAGTGGCATTCCCGAAGTGAGCAAGCGTGGCCTCTAGTGAGCTGTCCCGTCTGGGCTCACTCCGGTTCAGGATGGAGGATATTGAGAAGCTGGTGTATGCGGCACTGGCCTGCTCGCGGGACTTCTCTGTGCCTGGGTAGATAAGTAGAGTTAATAAACATCTTTTATTTATTTATCACTACATAGTATAAAACAAAGTCGCTTTCTCTGTCCCTATGTCCCTTTGTATGCTTAATCTTTGAAACTACCCAACGGATTTTGATGCGATTTTTTTTTATAGATAGAGTGATTCAAGAGGAAGGTTTATATGTATAATAAGTAATAACATCCATTTAATAGTGGAGTAGGCTATATATTTTATACCCGTGCGAAGCCGAAGCGGGTCGCTAGTTTTTTAATAAGCCATCCACCACTAAGGTTATGTCAGCTCAAGCACAAACACTGATGCCATGGCGTTTGCACTTGTTATTCAGTCGCCATGGGTACACGAACGAACGAAAAACGAAGTCGAAGCTGTAATTCTGCTCTTCATTGTTCTTCAGTTCGTTCCAGTTGAGGATCCAAATATAATCCCAAAGCAAACTAAATATGTTTATCAGTTCGTCATCACAATTGACTAAATATTCAGCCGAAAATAATTATTTGTATTTTCAACTTTCACTGAGCTGCTGTTGTTGACGAACCATAGACGACTAATATACATAATATTAATTAATTAATTCAACGTAGCTCCCTACAAACTAGTGTATCGGTGAGTACAGGGAAATGAAGTTTATGAAATTCTATGTAAATTTTCGTAGTAAAAATACATTTACAAAATGCGTTGAATTCTAAGGAGAGGGAAAACATCGTGAGAAAACCTACCTGTTCCCCGAACAGGTAATAGTTAGTGCTTGTAGGCGACATGGCTTACCACCTGTCACATTGAGTGCTGACTATCTGGCAAACACGGGAGTTCGAGGTTGCCATATAATCACTACCTTCACAATTGCGGTGATGGACACCTGAAACTCTGACTACCCCGCAACGGTAAACGAGTGACGGTGTTTTTTTTATTGTAATTAAGATAAGTATAATTTTATAAGTGCTTATTATGCTGTATAATGAAAAAAGACATATTACACTATACACCGAGAGTGTATGAGAAGATGTATGAATGTCAATGAAGCGAAAGTGGTCTGTCAGTGGGACAAATGGGGATCCGTGATCTCCGCCTACCCCTCTACAGGGAATCAGGCGTGATGTGTTTGTATGTATGTTCATTATGAATTCAATTTTTTTATTTTAATGAATGTACTGTACATGTACTTATGTTGAATAAAAACATTTGACTTTGACTTTATGTATATAAAATACATTTTATATTATGTAGCAACCAAACTTACTATCAGGCGTTTTCTCCAGATAAGGGCTTTTCCGGTGATCTGGTGATGAAGTGATGTCTGGAGTGCTGGCCCCGGAGACCACGTTCACCTCCACCTCTGATGAGGAAGACGACATCCTGCTGACTATTCGGCTAGGCCCTCATGGTGACTATTAGCTGGGGAGGAAAAAGGGTTATTCGATGAGTAGGAATAAACATATACGTAACGAGCTAATTAGAACAGAAACAATATACATGTATACACATCACGCCCGTTTCCCTGTAGAGAGGTAGGCAGAGATCACGGATCCCCATTTGTCCCAATCCTAATAAGCCAATTTTGCTTTGTACACAATACAAAAGAGAAACAAATCACAGAAACAATGTAATATATATTTATATACATATTTGGCTCATACGTTGGAAGCTGAACTCAATATCAGCGGGTACATGGTTCAAATTACGGAGCGGGTACGAAAATAAAGTTCTGATTTTCTATGTACATTTTTGGAACAAAAATACATTTACGTAATACACCGAATACTACAATGAATTAAAACATTCCCTTGAACGAAAACTTCCCCTTTCTTGTATCAGTCAGTGCTTGTACATTATACAGTGCAGACTATCTGGTTAACGCGTAAGTTTGAAATTGCCATATAATCAATTATAGACCGAAAAACTCCGCAATTGCGTAGACACCTTAACCTCTGACTACCCCACAAGGGCTATATATCATAAAAGATACTAAATATATTAGATACTAAATCCCCTTTTTATATTTCTTTTTACCAAGGCAAAGAATCTTCGTCGTCAGCCGCAAAAGTTAATCCGCCTTAGTAAGGCGATCGCTAGTCTTGGAAACTCGTTATTTATGCAACGGACAAAATGGCTGACTGGCATAGAGTGAAAAAATGGATAGATTGTGTATGATCAAAAAATTAAACAAGTCACTACAACAACGGTGAGGGAAAACATCGTGAGGAAACCTGCTTTTCCCTCAGGATAGGTAATAGTCAGTGCCTATATACGGCGATACGGTTCACTACCTATCACGTTGGGTGCTGTCTACCTAGTGATACGCGGGCTTCGAATGACCCATACCTAACATGCCTTCGAAATTTCGGAGAGGGGCATTCAAGCCTCTGACTACCCCGCCATAATAAAAAAGGGAGTGTGTATACACAAGTCGTGAAGCGTATGTATGTACGAGTATGTTTCAATTTACCGTTATTATTCTTCTTAGAAGTGCCGCAAGAGTGGCAGTTAGTCATAATTGTATTCATAAAACCAACTAGCACGGTTTCTTTACACAGGTCAATAAAATACTAAATAGCGAAAACAACAGACAAAAAAAAGACATTGCTCATAATTATTGTTGTTTGCCAAAACATAATGGTTAATTTTATATGACTTTCACTTTTGGGTCACTCAGGTAGGAAAAAGGTCTGAAGTAGTGTATTAGTATTAGTAGTGTATTAACCTCACACACATCCGCCGTAAAAAGTGTATCTCAAATTTTATTTATATTTAAGATGTATGGTGCAACGTGAGGATTTATGTCTTAAGAGATTCGCGATCTATACTCATGATTAATAACTAACGGGACTTATCGCGTATGGTTTTATATAATAAAGTTACCTTTATTAGTCCTGTTAATTAATTGTTAATTAGTCTGCCCGTGACCATGGCTGCTGCAACGTAGCCGAAACGTCGGGTTAATAAAGGTAACTTTATTATATAAAAACATACGCGATAAGTCCCCATTAGTTATTAATCATGCGGATTTATGTCGTCCAGTGTATATGTAAAGGTGCGAAAATAGTTTTCCGTCTACCCGCTTTTTAGGTAAATGGTCGTGACATGTACTGGTATGTATGTATACATGGAATATTTTAGACCATAACACAAGATCAGTGCTGCCATACATACACAACACGCCTGATTGCCTGTAGAGGGGTAGGCCGAAGTCACGGATTCTTATTTGCTCCGATCCTGACAAACCACTTTCGCCTTATTTACACTCATATATCGCTTTCATACACACTCGGCGGTTATAAGTACTTCTAACGTCACCCTTTTTCAATATGGCGTCTATCAACTTAACCAATCTAGTAAAATACTGATTCAGAAACATAATATCTCCTAGGTCACTTTTTAGCATGAATATTGGAGTTTCGAATATTTGGAATATTGGTGACAGGTTGCTAGCCTATCGCCCACTAGATTCCATTCACCCCTAGTCCATTCTTTATACGTTCCTGATAACAACGGATGTATGACTCATGATTAATAACTAACGGAACTTATCGTGTAAGTTTTTATATAATAAAATTACCTTTATTAACCCGACGTTTCGGCTACGTTGCAGCAGCCATGGTCACGGGCTACTTACGCGATAAGTCCCGTTAGTTATTAATCATGAGTATAAATCGCGAATCTCTTAAAACTAGGATGTATGACTATTACGTAAAGAGTTTTTTATACATATGTATTATTATATTACACAGAAATAAATAAAGTACATCTATACAAAATACTAGCTCTGTGTACCTAATGCAATAGGGTAGGTAAGACAATAAAGCACTTTGCGGATTTACTTATTAATAGCATCTTGTGAGATGGGGTGCAGACACTCCCTAAGGGTAAAATGGGACTGAAGGATACTGTTTACCCTTGTTGGTATATAGGGCTTTAAGTGAATTAAGTTTTGAGCTTGTTATTATTAAATACATACATATACATCACACCTGGTTCACTGTAGAGAGGTAGGCAGAGATCACGGATCCCCATTTGTCCCAATCCTGATAGGCCACTTTCGCTTCATTGACACTCATACACCTTTAACACACTTGAAGGTTATAGATACTTCTAATGTCACCCTTTTCAATATGGCGTCTATCTGACTGTCATATGTCTTATTGGGCCGGCGCTTACGTAACCGCCTTCCACTTATTAAATATTATATTTATTTTTATGTATGTATATTTAATTGATGTGGTGATGGAATATTAACTCTATAATACCCTTAAAGCCTTAATCATCTCTTACGACGCGTCGATGATAACATTTTAATCCCTTCTGAGGTAGACAGAACTTTTAAGATATATTATATCCTATGTAGGTCACGTTTCAGCATCTTAGCCTTGTTATGTCATGTGCAACATCGCATTCGCCACCATTAACCCTTGCGGGGTAGTCAGAGGTTCAGGTATCATCTCCGCAATTGCGAAGGTAGTCATTCTATGGACACCACGAACCCACGTGTTGACCAGATCGGTACTCAATGTGACAGTTTGCAAGCCATGTTGATGTGTATGATGTGTGACATTTACAAGCACTATTACCTGTTTGGGGAACAAGTAGGTTTCCTCACGATGTTTTCCGACACCGTTTTATTCGACACATTTCGTAAATGTGTCTATATTACGAAAATGTACACAGAAATTCATTAAACTTCATTTCCATTGGTACATGCTCATCGGGATTTCAACCCTGTACCCACTGATACAGAGCCAAGCCCCAAACAACTGAGCTACGTCGAATTTAGTTCATTTGGTGTCATAATGTCCTACAATATTATTATATATCATAACTAAGTTATATATATATACAATGAAATAAATAAATATTATAGTTAGCATACAACTTGAATCCTAGATAAATCTAGTCTATCTGGATAAAATGTTTCACAAATGCTGGTTTTATTTCCACTGCCCACTGCGGTTAGATCATCCGTGGAAAGGGCAATCGAGGTAATGACAACCGCTTTAGGTGGGTGCTTTAAAAGCCTACTTTAAAGTGCTAGTTTGGTATTTCTGTGTTCGTAAGCAGCTTTTTGATGTTGTTAATATTCGTACCTTATATATATTATTGTAGAATTTAGGTGTAATAATTGTCAGCGAAAGTTGCTCAGAAGTATCTACATATAACCGCCGAGTGTATATGAGGGTCAATGAATCGAAAGTAATTTGTCAATTTCGGGACTGATAGGGATCCGTGATCTCTACCTACTCCTTTACATGGAAACAGGCGTGGTATATATGTATTTCGACGTAGCTCAGTTGTTTGGGGCTTGGCTCTGTATCAGTGGGTACAGGGTTCAAATCCCGCTTGAGCATATACCGATGGAAATGAAGTTTAATGAATTTTATGTACATTTTCGTTATAAAAACACATTTACGAAATGCATTGAATTATACGGTGAGGGAAAACATCGTGAGGAAACCTACCTGTTCCCCGAACAGGTAATAGTCAGTGCTTGTAGGCGACATGGCTTGCCACGTGTCCCATTGAGTATTGACTATCTGGTCAACACGTGGGTTCGAGGTGTCCATAGAACTATACTACCTTCGCAATTGCGGAGATGGAAACCCGAACCTCTGAGTACCCCGTAAGGAGTAATCGTCGTTAACACGTTTGTCTTGTTTGTCTTTATATATCTAATTGTAGAATTTAGGTGTAATAATTGTTAGCGACAGACATTCAGATGTATCTATAACCGCCGAGTGTGTATGAGAAGATGTATGAGTGTCAATGAAGCGGAAGAGCTCTGTCAGGATCGAGACAAATGGGTATCCGTGATTTCTACCTACTCCTTTGTATGGAAACGGGCGTGATGTGTATGTATGGATTTATTCGATGTCAATTTGTCCTTCAATGGACTTATATTAAAAGTCACATACATTCTATATTTAAGGACTCCGAGCAATCGGTTCAATACTTCTAATACACTACTACCCGTGAGGCCCTGGGTTCGATTCCCGGTGAAGGCAGAGCTAAGAACTACGCTTTTCATCTGCTTTCCAGTCTGGTCCTTTATTAGTTATGCTATATATGTATTTATCTATATGTATATTTTTCATAAATATACGTTGACTAGTACCCTTAACACAAGCCTTAAATGAACTTACCAAGGGGCTAGTTCAATTTGTGTAATAGTGTCTCCATTATTATTATATCATCGAGAAAGACTATATAGTATACCTATTTCTACGTCAGTACTTATAAAACTAGGATGTCACGGCTGAACTAAACTGTTTCCAAATTCCAGGGAAGCACGAGGCATTTAAAATAAATAAATGCGTGTGTTAAAGTCATCAATTTTGAGGATTTCGTGTTTATATGTCACGACATATTTTATTGCTTAGCCCGTGCTAGTCTGAAACGTAAAAAGACAAACGCGTTCACGACCATTAACCCTCGCGGGGTAGTCAGAGGTTCAGGTGTCCATCTCCGCAATTGCGAAGGTAGTAATTCTATGGCCACCTCGAACCTACGTGTTGACCAGATAGTTAGTACTCAATGTGACAGGTGGTAAGCCATGTCGTCATTTACAAGCACTTACTATTATTTGTATGGGGAACAGGTAGGTTTCCTCACGATGTTTTCCCTCACCGTAGTATTCGACGCATTTCCATTGACACCTAATTCCAATTATGCCATCGGGAAGAATGACAGCTAATTACCACCCTATTTACATTCCAGACCATCACAAAATAAGCTATTTATTAAAAATTACAATTAAAAATTATCTATTCATCTCTTAATAGATAATTTTGTTATTCAATACCATACATCTGCCATAAACCAAACTTTCAATAAACAGATATAATCGATTCGAAAGTATCGGTTACCGTATCGAATACGCCCAAGGTGGAATCGCGATTCGCATCGATACCGCCGTATCGAGTTGCCGATAAATCGTTCGGTTTGTCACCGCGTGAAAACATTTGCAACAATTAAATTGTTTAACACCAAAATGTAGAATGAATAAAATATATACGAATTTAATAGACGCCATATTGAATAAGGTCGGTGTTAGAAGTGACTATAACTAACGAGTGTGTATGTGTTATATGGAAGTATGAAGTAAAAATGGTTTGTGAAGATTTAGACAAATGGGGATTTATTATCTCTACCTACCACTCTATAAGGAAATACACGTGAAGTCAATATATATTATTTTCTATGACAACCCCGTGAGAGCTAATAGTCGTGTATGTTTACGTTTTTCCCGACATGTCGTAGGAGGCGACTAAGGGACTAGGGGTAAATGGAATATATTAGGCAATAGGCTTACAACCTATTGCTCGTTCCATATGACATTACAACCCCAATATTCATGTTAAAAGTGACCTAGGAAATATCATCGTGTCTCCGTGGTTCTGTCCACTTCGAAAGGGATTAAAGGACATTAATGTGTTTGTATATGTACCAAACAAGGGAACTAATAAACTTAGGATAGCTTAATATAACAGAAGTGAATATAACTGAAGTGCTTAAGTTAAAACTTTGATAATCCGTTTTTATTCATTCATATGGTTATGATTAATTTTTCTATAGTAGTCCGGTTAAACCAATATCAATCATAACACCAGTTTAAGTATATCAACATGGGCCGTTTACAGTTACTTACATATACAGATAATACATATTATTTAGCTTTTGATTAATAACTAACGGGACTTATCGCGTATGTTTTTATATAATAAAGTTACCTTTATTAACATACGCGATAAGTCCCGTTAGTTATTAATCATGAGTATAAATCGTGAATGTCTTAAAACTATTATTTAGCTTTATTATTGTGAAACACATTTCTACTATGGTGAGGAAATACACCCTAAAGAAACCTTCCTATCCCTCGGAACAAGTAATAATAAGTGCTTGTAAATGGCGACACGGCTTACTTACTACGTGTCACATTGAGTACTGACTATCTGGTCAACACGTGGGTTAAGGTGGCCATAGAATTACTACCTTCGCAATTGCGGAGACGGACACGAGAACCTCTGACTATTCCACAAGGATTATGTTGACGACCTCCGTGGCGCGATCGGTTAACCACCTGAACGTTAATCTTGAGGAACCAGGTTCGAATTCCGGTTGAGGCAGATTTTAATAACTAGACTTTTCTATTGCTTTTCAGTCTTTTCGTTGATTATACATAAAAGCTTTATATGAATTATATATTTTAGTTTATACTTCTTAAATATACGTTTACTGACTCTTAATACAAGTCTTAAATGAACTAAAGAAGGAGCTAGTTCAAGTGGTGTAATAGTGTCCCAAATATTACAGTATATTATTAATGTTTGAGAATGTTATTCTAGAAAGGTTTCCTCACTATATTCTCCCTCATAACCTAACAGTTTCAAACCAATGTATATTCACTAACATCGTGAGGAAACCTGCCTATTCCTCGGGATAGGTAGTAGCCAATGTCCTCTATACGGCGATACGGTTCTCTACGTATCACGTTGGGTTTCACCTATCTAGTGAAACCCGTGACTTGAGTGGCTTAAACCTAACATACCTTCAAAATTTCGGAGATGGGCACTCAAGCCGTGACTAACTAAGCCTGCCACAATAAAAAGGGTTTCTACACAAGTCGTGAAGCGTATGTTAAGTATATTCATTAAGCCATCAACTTAAAGCCTAACCCTAAACTGACCAGATGGTCTTTTAGATAAAGATCGGCCACCAAAATGTTTACAACCGCGGCAGGGTTACCAGAATTACTAATTTCATTAGTTGAAAGTATTTAATTGATGGCGACGATTTTATGAAAAGGGTTAAAGGGCTGATTAGGATCTTTTCGGTGTTCGATTTGAAGGTAGATAAGGTTTTTTTAGAGGTATACTAGCGATCCGCTCCGGCTTCGCACTTCTGGCTATTTAATGGATGTTATTATATATACAAACCTTCCTCTTGAATCACTCTATCTATTAAAAAAACGGCATCAAAATCCGTTGCGTAATTTTAAAGATTTAAGCATACAAAGGGACATAGGGACAGAGAAAGCGACTTTGTTTTATACTATGTAGTGATTTGGCGGTGTGGTACTTTAATAGAATGTAAGTCTGTATTTGTAAGAAATTAAGGTTATTATATTAGTTTTTTGACCATTCTCGTCTTACATTCTTTTACGTTTATACAAAAAAAGAAGCTGTTTGTGATGTAAGATTTTTCAGATCTTTATATTCTGACCCACCAGTTCAAAATTAAGAATCTTCGAAACATTGACTATAAATTTCTTTTACATGCTAACAGAACCTCGGATTATATAAAGGATTGATTAACCTATCTCGTAAATTATCTGTTTCCAGTAGTTTCTATTCACCCTTGACAATCTTTAATCGGCTAACGTTAAGAATAATAATAATAATATTTGGGAAACTATGACACCAATTGAACTAGCCCCTTGGTAAGTTCATTAAAGACTTGTGTTAAGGGTACTAGTCAACGTATATTTAAGAAATAAAATATATATATAGTATAAATAATCAACAACCAGACTGGAAAGCAGAAGAAAAGCGTAGTTCTTTACTCTGCCTCCACCGGGAATCGAACCCGGGACCTCACGATTAGTGTTCAGGATGTTAACCAATCGCGCCACGGAGCCGTCAAAGAAGGGCAGCTATTTTAATTATATTTACGTGTCAGACTAGAACACAACATAAACGATGTCGGATTCATTCATAATGACACTGTAGTCAAGAAAAATCTCTTTAGGGTTAGGTAGACAAAGGATTCGCAACGTTGATCTACCCGTTCATCACTGACCAATCAAAACCGAATTTTACATATTATTAAGAATTAAATATAATGTAACTTAATATAAATAAAATTATAAACAATTTTGTATCTCATCTTTGATTTAAAGAATTAAAAAGATGTAGTCAATTTAAGATTCTATACGCTTACAACCTAACGTCCTAAACAACCTAAGCGATAGACTCTACAGTTATATACACATTTTGTTACTTAAATATCTTTTTTATAAACGTTATTAGTACAACTAGGTATCACTACATAGTATAAAACAAAGTCGCTTTCTCTGTCCGCTGTATGCTTAAATCTTTGAAACTACGCAACGGATTTTGATGCGGTTTTTTTAAATAGATAGAGTGATTCAAGAGGAAGGTTTATATGTATAATAACATCCATTAAATAGTGGAGTAGGTCATATATTTTATACCCGTGCGAAGCCGGAGCGGGTCACTAGTAATCTTATATTGTAGAGTTAAAGAAAAATGGCTTTTCATCCACTTATGACCAGATAGTCCACCGGTAAATAGGCACGGACTATTGCCTGTTGTGAAAGAATACGCAAGGGCTTGCTAACTATGTTTATACTTATCGTATTAAATAGGCATGTAAGAAATTTATACAAATACTTATTTCAATAAAATTCGTGTTTCAGGGGGAATCGAACCTGTAAGCTTCTGTTACCAATCGTTATAATAACTACTGAGTATCTATATGTACTTAAGATAATATTTTTTATATTTTACTTTAATTTGTTTTTTCTATATACAGAGTTCGAATGAATTTCAAATTTCCATAAAAAAACACAAAAATTATCAAACAAATTCAAAACGGGGTTACAGTAGTGTGGTAGGCGTATGTTTACAGTAATAAACTAATCATTATAAATTAATCCTGACAACATATAATATGTACATTCATATATTTTCACGTCGCTTGATAATCGCTTTCGGGGTGGACAGAACCTCGGAGATATCTCCTAGGTCATTTTTTAGCATAAATATTGGGTTGCTACTATGGATGTTACTGGTGACAGGTTGCAAGCATATCGTCCAATAGATTCCGTATACCCCTAGTCCCTTAGTCACCTTCTAATACAGCCGGAAAGAACGGCAACTAGTTAGCTTTCTTTTTACGTCCCAGCTAATATGGGACCTAAGAACTAGATATATAATAAACCAACAAGTGGTTAAAACTCTTACCTTAAACTAACAATGCTGTGTCCCAACACTAATTATTTTACACTTTACAAACTAAACTAAATATTTATCTATGAATTAATTTACTAAATTTATTAATTTATCTATAAAAAAGTCTAAATCACAAATTTATCACATAAAAAAAAACACTTTTTTTACTCCGTGGCTATGGCAAATCGGATACAGCCAAAAAGCGACATATACAATCTACGATTCAACCCTAACTGAACACCCTTATATTCAAAAGGGGCGTTTACCCTTCAAGAACCACCCCTAAAAACGGCAAACCACCCTTCAATCTCCCGTCTCTATCTTACAAACCAAACCATTTTACTTAGACACCTGACTTAGAACACTTTCAAAGAAAGGAGAGGTCTTTACCACTGGTTTAGGACTGTAGTTGTTTTGCCCAATATAAGTTGAGCTCTGTTTTTTAATGAAATACAAGGTTTGGAAGGTCAGTATAGCTGGTTTTAGGTATAAGGGTAGAAAATCGATGCATGCAATCACAAATTTGATTACGTTGGAGGCGACGAATGGAATCGCTGTTTCGGGTTTTCATTCCGAGACTAATGCTTTGGTACCTGGAAGGGGTGAATAGAGGTATGGAGTACACAGATGAGAATATAGAACCTAGAGTACGTATACACTCACGTCCTTTATTCCCTTTCGGTGTGGACATAAACTCGGAGATATATTTCCTAGGTCACTGTTTAGCATGAATATTGGGGTTGCAATGTTATAACGGAACATTGGTGATAGGTTGCTAGCATATCACCTAATAGATTCTATTATTATTATTTATTATTATTATTTACCCATAGTACCATAGTCGCCTCCTACGATATGCCGGGAAGAACGGCAGCTAGTTAGCATTATTTTACGCTATAAACTAGCACAGTAGTTAATGTGGATTAGTTTACTAATTACTTGTATTGTCGCAGGATGATTTAATATTTCAGGTTTTTGCAAAAAAACTTAGGCATTTTGCGAAACACGGATAATAATTAGACAATGGTGACCAACTATTACAAAAGCCATTCGCTTTTGGCACTTCGCCGGTCGCTGCGGCTTTCTTCGCTCTGCTAGTGCGTTATTTATCATTTACTAATCTAAACTAACCTTCTTTGATTACTGATCATATGTTTTCACAAAATGCCTAGGATTTTTAGAAAAACCCGAATTACCAAATCATCCTGCGTCATATAAATAAGAATTCATACAAACTAACAGGGGTTAGAAAGAGATTACAGATCTCAATTTGTCTCAATTCTGACGAAAAATGTATGTGTAACACTTGTATATGTATGTGTTGAAATATGTTTGTGTAACACTTGTAGTAATTATTATTATTATTATATTTGTTTTTTTTTATTATTATTGTAAATAATAGTTTTATTTTGAATTGATTAAATAAAGAAACCTTATCAAAGTCAAAATATGTTTATTTAAAATAGGCCCTATCACAAGCTCTGTTTGAATGTTATCTTATGATTTAAGTATAAATTAAAAAAACTATTTCAAACATGGCACTGAGCATTGTCTTTACATATTTTTTACCGAGGTTAGTTTAGTGGAGACCCTAGCTTGGAGAAGAACTAACAAGAAACTCCGGAAATCAATTTATTATAATCACCCTTAACAAACATAAAGATTACAAAGAAAGTGAGCAGTATGTCAGTTTTTCCTTAACAATAATTATGATCCAATATGGATACGTTTATCGCCTAACGTGGTAAACGGTAAAAAGTGGCTTTGTCCAGCTATCCTCAAAATAAAGATCAATTTATTATAATCACCCTTAACAAACATAAAAATTACAAAGAGTGAGCAAAAAACACAACGCTGGTAATACTAAATTTACCTTTCATACAAAATAACACGCAATGGCGGAAACGTCAAATTTAGTTCGCCAAGTTTGCCGACTGCCAATTTTTGTGGCGCGATCTCTATTTCCTTCGTCTTCTTCGTAAAGTGTCTATTTCCATATTGTGGAGATAGTGATTATCTATAGTTATGACCACTTGAAACTCACGTGGTAAACAGACTAGTTGGAAATATTATTCATGACCTCGATAATTATATTGAAATTTATTAAGCAGAACTGTCTCTACAGTTTCAGCCAATACGGTGTATGATAATAATATTAAAAGCTTTAATCATTCACAATAGCATACACAATACAAAACGTTGACAATTAAAACTTACAAACCAGGGGGTATAGCTTGAGCATGTTATTGTCGCAGCAAAAGAGTTTCAAGTCAGCTGGGTAGGTATATTGCATGTACCTATAGATTATCTAAATGTGTATTTATTGTGTTATTATTTATGTCCTGGGACGTAAATGGAATGCTAACTAGCTGCCGTTCATCACGGCATGTCGTAGGAAGGGACTAGGGGTAAATGGAATATATTGGGCAAGCTAACAACCTGTCACCAATGTTCCATATTACATCACAAGACCAATATTTATGCTAAAAAGTGACCTAGGAGACATTATATATCCAAGGTTTTGACGTGAACGTTTATGTATGTGTATGTATGTATATTATCATCGTAAAATATCCATTGATTTATGCATTATAAGAAATAGAACTCAGTACCTTTGGATTTCTGATTGATTTACCACTAAGCTACAACCAGCATTGTGTATTATGTTGTTGGTGGTTTGTACCTGTTATGCGGATGAATAGCATAATATATAAAAAAGGTTTGTATGGGCTTATGTATGTATGTTTGTAAGTTCGACATAGCTCAATAGGTGGTAGCTCTGCACAAAATCAGTGGGTTAAGGTTTCCAATCCCGCTTGAAGCAATGGAAATGAAAGTTAATGGGTGTGAGCGAAGCAAGCGAGATTTGTCAGGATTGTTTCAGGTGGCAGTCTATAGTCTCTTCCTATCCTGTTAGGGACGTAGAGGCGTTAATAAAAAATGTATGTATCTTTATGTACATTTTCGCAATAACAAATATTTTTGTTAAATACTATTAATATAATTAATAATAATTAGTGTTAGGTAAAACATCATAAGACCAACCTATTCCTTGAAACAGATAATAGTGCTTGTAAATGGCGAAACGGCTTACCACGTGTCGTGCAATAGCAGAGATAGACATCTGAATATCAGACATCTATCCTGCAAGTGTTAATGGTCGTGGACGTGTTTATCTTACGTACATACAGATGAAATATATTATATTGAATAGTAGATAGATTTTTGGATTCTATTAGGCAATGGGCTAGCAAACTGTAAAGATTCCATAGGTTTTCTTTTTTTTTTTCTTTGACACTCAAAACAAACAAACGCATTCACGACCATTAACCCTTGCGGGGTAGTCAGAGGTTCAGGTGTCCATCTCCGCAATTGCGAAGACGAAATATATCGAATTATACGGTGAGGGAAAACATCGTGAGGAAACCGACCTGTTCGTCGAACAGGTAATAGTTAGTGCTTGTAAATGGCGACATGGCCGACCACCTGTCACATTGAGTACTGACTATCTGGTTAACACGTGGGTTCGAGGTGTCTTTGACACTCACTAAACCGAAATTGCACAGTCCCAATAGTATTTTCAGTTAGAACTATACAATATAATATATTTTATTTCTTTATAGAAGTGCAGGTGCGTACTTAAGGGTTTGTCGAAATATCAGCGTTGGCAGTGTGAATTTCACACAATCAACATTAGCTGAGACAAATCCTATTCACACTTGCGCGGGGTTGCCATGTGCGCTTGGTTCCATAAATGTAAATTATTATATAATTAATTCTTTTCTCTATTTGTGTATATGTATTACTGTGTCTAGTGTGAATGAAAGGATTTTTTTTAGGTAGGTATTTTATAACATCACGACATAGACACTAATCTTAGTGTCCTAGGACATTATGTATCCAAGGTTCTAACCCTGAAAGATATTAAACACCGTGAATGTATTTCTGTATGTTAATACTTAAATATCTTCCGGGGTGGCTAGAACCTTGGAAGCACGATAATATCTCGTAGGTCACTTTTTAGCATGAATATTGAGGTTGTGATGTCATATTGAATATTGATTACAGATTACTAGCCTATCGCCCAATAGATTGTATTTACCCCTAGTCCATTAGCATGTATGTAAGTAAAGTGTTAGTTCAGATAATGATGCGGTATTGAATTGAACCCTTGTGACCAATTTAATATTAAAAGGCGAGATTGGTATAGATTGATGTAAGTATATCATTTTATATATACATTCGCGTCCTTCAATACCTTTTTTCTTTAAAATATAGAACCTTGGATATTTAGTATCACCTAGGTCACTTTTAAGCATGAATATTGAGATTAATGCCTGGATTATTAATGACTGGTTGGCAGCCTAACGTTCAATTGATTACATTAACCCCTATTCCATTAGTCGCCTCCTACATGCTGGGAAGAACGGCAGCTAGTTATCATTATTTTGACGTCCCACCTAACACGAGACATAGTGGACTGTATATACGTTTTGTAATTAGAAATGTGTAGAGATGTACTGGTTATATGTATGATACTTATTAAAGTGCTAGTCAGGGACGCATAAAGGATGCTAACTAGCTGCCGTTCTTCCCGGCATGTCGTAGAAGGCGACTAAGGGACTAGGGGAAAATTTAACTAATTAGGCGATGGGTTAGCAACCTGTCACCAAAGTTCCATATGACTTCAAACCCCCAATATTCATGCTAACAAGTAACTTATGAGATATTATCGTCTCTCCGAGGTTCTGTCCACCCCGAAAGGGATTAAAGGATTCAAATGTGTATGAATGTATTGAAATAAAAAGCTTGTATATAAAAGAGCATTTTTATTTAAGGACTTAATCTGAGTAACAGTATATACAATTTGGCACAATTTACAACTACGTCACACATTGAAATTTAAATGTAACGGACTTTCACTTGAGAGTAGGACGGCAATGTTTTCAAACTACCTACATTTTTACATTTTTCATGATTTCACGTAAAAATACTAATTTTGTACATTAATATGCGTTTTTTTGTTTTTTTCTCAATAAACACAAAGACGATACATGGTAGTGTTATATGGTATACATACACAATTCAATAGCATACTTATATTACTGTGTATTATATTTTGGTGTAATCAGCGTTTTTAAACAACTAGAACATTATCAAATTCCAATATCACATAATTTTTATATGTATACACAAATGTTCCTAGTTATTCTACAATACAACCTTTAGGTATTAAATATAAAGCAGAACACATTACATATTATCTATTTATCATATACTCACGTCTTTAAATCCGTTGGAGTGAACAGAAGTTCAGATATATAAAACTTTTAGAAGATTTACAATTCTTTGAACTACGTTTAATAATGACAACCATCGATATTAATAACTTGTTTTTTAAAATAACAAAGTAGATGTTCATATTTATACTTGTGGTGTCAGGATTATTAAAGGTGGAGATCGATAGTCTCTGTCCATCCCAATGGGACATAGAGGCGTGAATATATGTATTTACGCTTCAAAATAAAGATTAAGCCAATAATAGGAGGAAGAGAGAAAAAAACTATAATTTCACTAACGTCTCTTTCACTCCAAAATTAACTATTTTTACAAATTAAAGTACTATGCATGTCTTTTAGTATATATAAATTTCCTTTTCTTTAATACACATGTTTTCGATGTATATATACCTTATTCGTTGAACTTAGGTTGACAATCTAGTATTTTTGACCAAAAAATAATCTTTATCACCAATGAAACCTAATATTATTCAATCGTAGATTTGAGGTGGCCATAAAATCACTATAGTCTATTCGAGTTAAGCAAATAGTGACGTCTTAATATACAAAAGTAAATTGACAAATTAGACGTTAGTTAAAGAGAAAACAAGTCACATTGACCAATTACACACAAACGTTGTGACGTCTCATTGGTCAAATCGTGGAGTCATGATGACGTCACTATTTTCTTAATGCGAATATACTATAAACCCAGTTACAAAAAGGACTTCTGACTACCCAACAACAGTTACCGGTCGTGAATCTACATGTAATATGTCCCTTTATCGTCTTTAACAACATCTTAGCTCAAAAACAATAAATCTGACCTAATCATTGAATGCGCGTAAATATTTGCCATACTATCAACATTTTAACAAGAAATATTACTTCGTAACAGTGGTATAACACTCGAAAACCATCAATATCTTATGTACACTAATATCCATTGTACGGAAGATTTGCTCTGTTCTACTTTATTGACTTAGTAACGCCTTTATATAATTTTAAGTCTTTTAACAACAGTACTTAATAGCTTATCACACTAGAGAGATAAGTGACTGAAAATTTTGGTGTATGTTTTTATAGTTCAATGGAATTTATCAATTCAATGTACTGATATGTCTTTTCGTAAAAAATTAACATTACTCTTCAATAAGGTTTAATCATTACTCTTTAAACTTCCAAAAGTCGACATATTACGAAATAAAAAACGTTTATAATCACTGAAAGAGTATTTTGGATCGAAATTAATTACTTATCAAAAAAACTTATCTATGTATAGCCGCCTTTTACTATATTAATACCAAAAAAAATTTCGGTCACATTATCTCAACTAGTAAACTTAAATCTAGAATTAGTCACGAGAAAGCTTACCTACATACTAAACAAAAAACTAAGGTACAATAGTGAGCAATAATTAGAAAGATCTACTTAGACTAACGTTTGAAGTGACTGCAGATACTTAGATTGCACTGAGATTGCAAACAGCTTTATAAGGCCGAAGATAAAGTATCTTGGCTTTTGATTAACTTATAAATTGAATTTTTGATATTGAATTGAATTGTAATAACAATCAGTATGTTCAATTTGAGTTGAATTGAACTGTTATTACATTTCAATGCATTGAAGTTATAAGATCGCTGTTTTATTGTTATATTATGAACCCGTAAGATATGAAGTTATTATAATTATGATATTATTTTTACTATGTGCATATTATGTTTTTTTTTACTTTTAATCTTGACAGCTTAAAAAATTGCGTCTGATAGACGCCCGATTAACAAAGGCAATGATTTATATTATAAGCCGTAAAGTTTTTTTCATTATTAAGCTTGGTTAAATATTTAAAACACCTCTATTGGAATAAATCAGCAATCTACACGAGGTAAGAAAGTTCAACAACAAAGTTATATTCTATCATAATTTTAAAGGACTTTCATATATAGCAGCATAACAATGCCTTTCTTACAAAACACTATACACTTACGCACTAATATACAACACTATTTACACGATAAATCTTCCAAAACCCTGACATACAAAAGCTCGTCAGTTTGACAGGTGTCAAACTAGCAAATAGCAAAAACATAGCACTGTTAACCTAACTTTAGTCCTTTACATAAATAATTTCACTATCACAGAAATTAGTTTCTTTGACTAGGTCTCTGGAACTGTCAGTCTGCATCTGTCAGTCACAGGTGCCTGGACGCCATGACGGTTTTAATAAACCGTCAGTCGTCTGTCAGTCATCGTTGCCTCAGCACAGTGACGTTTCGGGGCGGGTTTTCGTGTCACACGCTTTCCGTTTGTTCATGATCTGTTTCATATCACGTAACATGTCTTCGAAATCGAGAGGGTCGTGTTTTCGCAGTACTTGGGCAGGTGGAGGCGCGAATGCGTGCTCGTACTCATTCTCGCCATCTGTAAAGAGAAAAATAAAACTTAGTATTCGAATTAATAGTCTAGATCGTGAATAAGAACGCAACTAGACACTAGGTAGCTAAAAGAATACAATGTGCCATATTATTGCCAGTCTTACAGCGATTAAATGACTGTAGTGTATGTATGTAGTTATTTAATATCATACCGATCTAACTAAATATAACTAGAAACTAGTAAAAAGCTAGTTGAACCAGTAAATTCACTTAATTAAGTATGCAATTACTCCCATCAACAATAACAATTATAATAGTATACAACTAAAAATCTATTTCACATCTTAATAATAATAAATTTATTTACAACCACAAAAACATACACGATACAAATATTTACAAATCAAACCTACAAACTAGGGGGTATAGCTTGTGCATGTTATTGTCGCAGCAAAAAGGTTCCAACTCATCTATATTATAAAGACCAAATAGAAATTATAAGACTACCATGTAATTTATCACCCCCTACTCACTACATACCATACAAAACAAACAAAATACATACCCAAATCGGCGTACTGCTGCCTACAAAATGCCCTTCTTCCGCCGAATCCGATGTCATACATGGGGTACTCTTTGGCCGACTCATACATCTTCCACGCGTCAGCTGATCGCTCGAACGTCACGAAGCCATACCTGCAACTGTACAGGAGATGGGTATTAGGTATTTGTACTTATGTAACATATAAAAAAAAGGGAGTGTGCATACACAAGTCGTGAAGCGTATGTATGTTTATGTACTTATGTAACAAATTTCAGGGTAAATGGAAAGTACCGTAAGTAGTGGAAAGTAGTGGAAGTAAGATAAGAATGAATGGGCTAAGAAGCAGTCACTATATTCTAGAAGTCTCTTCATATATATATTAGTTGAAGGTAACCAAGGAGATATATATCCGAATTCTTGTTCATTCCAAAAAACTAATTTAAAGCGTTAATATCAAAATAGAAACAATAACACGTCTTCGGTAATCCTGAGAAAACCTGCCCATGTTTCGAAATAGGTTTCGTAAGTAACGTTGAGGAAAGAAATTGTGAGGAAACCTGCCTATCTCTCGGGATAGGTAATAGCCAATGCCTGTACACGGCGATTCGATTCACCATCCATCACGTTGGGTGCTGTCTATCAAATGAAATGCGGGCTTTGAATGACCCATACCTAATATGCCTTCAAATTTTCAGATATAGGCACTCAAGCCCCTGACTATTCTTTCACAAAAAAGAGTGTGTATTTACAAGTTGTGAAGCTTATGTTATGTAAATTCAGTTGATGGTGGACACTCAACCTCTGACTACCCCTAAAGAGGTTTAAGGGCGTGAATGCTTTATTGTCTATTCGCGTTAAGAAAATAGTGACGTCATCATTACCCAAACGATTTGACCAATGAGACGTGACAACGGTTGTCTGCGATTGGTCTGTGTGACTGTTTTCTCATTTACTCACGTCTCATTGGCCAGTTTAACGTCTGAATATTATGACGTCACTATTTTCTTAACGCGAATACACTATAGTATATGAATACTCACCCATCATCTTTAGAGTGCAGTGTCACCTCCTTTATCGGCCCGAAGCGAGAGAACATGCTCCGGAAAGCTGTTTTACTGATATCTTCCTTCAATTTGCCCACGAACACTATTCTGCGCTCTTCCACCACTTTTGGGTCGCTGGAAGAAGATAGAAGAAGAGTTAGGTTCAAGTTTTAAAGTAGTAGAGATTAGGGAAATGTCATACATTGAAGTTGTGACTATGTGTGACTATGTCATGTTGTTGTTGCATTACATTCACAGCACAATACCTTTAGTTTCATAGCCCTGTATATGAAAATGTAGCTTTATTACTTTTACAATATTACATTCATGAAAAGTAATCCAAAAAACAAAACATTTTCACAACAATGAACCCTTGCGAGACAGCCTTATATTCCTTTATGTATCTCTGCTATTGTAGAATTAGTGATTCTGTCGTCACATCAAACCTACGTATTATCCAGATAGTCAGTTCTCAATGTTAATGGGATCAATATGATTAAAGGACGTGAATGCATTGTGGGTACAGGGTTCAAATCCCGATGAGCATGTACCAATGGAAATTAAGTTTAATGTATTTTCGTAATAAAAGTACATTAACGAAATGCGTCAAATACTACGGTGAGAGAAAACTTCGTGTGGAAACCTACCTGTTAACGGAACAGGTAATAGTTAGTGCTTGTAGGCGACATGGCTTGCTACCTGTCACATTGAGTACTAACTGTCTGATCACCACGTGGATTCAAGATGGCCATAGAATGACTACCTTCGCAATTGCGGAGATGGACACCTGAACCTCTGACTATATGAGTTAATAATCCTGAATGAGTGTCTTTTTGTCTATATTAAACTAACTCACCGATCCACAACACTCAACCTAGCCTTTTTGCTAGGCGGGGTACTCGATCTTCCCGACAACTTAGAATGAGCTCGCTTCCTGTACTCCGAGTAACTCCTGGATGAAGACTGTGATGATGATGATGAGGAGGAACTGTAGCTGGACCCTGAGGAGCTTGATGAACTGGAATTGGAAAAGTGACTATTAGATGTGAAAGCTTTTACTGTCAGGGAGCGTATTGAATAAGTGTTCTAGAATTTATTTGTGTAGAAACATAACACACACAAATAGTGTTATTAAATAGTGTTGAATTATTCTGCCAGGTTATTTGCTATTTTAGACAAGGATAGCTAGGTTTGCTTATTTTAAAAGGAAGACATAATTGGATATCTTTGGTCCTACAGGAAAACTGCCTACATTAATGATTATTGATTGAATATCAACAAAAATTTAACAAAATTAACTAACTATTTTTTTAAATACGGTTTCTGCATCTAGCATGGCATAATATAAAGTTGCATTTAGCATATTATTTTTATTTCATGAACCAAACGCAACTCCATTGTTACATGCCAAACACAGATGGAGCCATAGAATGTTACAAACACAAAATCTGTTCAAACAAACCTTGTGCTGTCATCCGAGCTTTCTGTCAGCTTCCTCTTCTTTAATGGCGGAGTGTAGGATCTGTCATTTTCCACCGGAGACGGCACTTTACTTTTTGGACTATTAGAATAGTCTCTTTTAGTTCTCCTCTCATCTGATCTCTGATGACTCCTCACTGCTTCACGTGATTGAGAATTGTGTTTATCTGACCTATGTTTACTGTCAGAATACGTGTCTTTTGAATGACTATAGCCGTTTCTTGAGGTAGATTTTGATCTGGATCTCTTACTCCTCTCTATTGAAGTAGATCTTCTTCTACGTGTTGTGTTCACACGTCCGCGGGACCTCGATCTTCTATCCCTGGATCTTCTGTCTTTCGATCTACTTCTGCGTTCTCTTGACCTAGATTTTCTTCCGTGTGACCTTGATTTTTCTTTTGATATCGATCTTTTGACACTAGACTCGTGTCTGACTTTAGTTGTGTTACTTGGTACCATTTTTCTGGAATCTCCATCGGTTTGGACCATACATGAGGCCGTTTCAGGTTTTATTCTAGTCTTTTCTAAATGTAGAATGACTTTATCTTCACCGTGCTCGTGATCTGGATTGTAATCTCTCACGATAGTTACTTTAGAAGATTTCTTAGTGTTTTTATCAGGTGACTTTAGAATTTTAGTCACTTGTTTCTCTTCCGAGGCTTTCTTTAATAAAGTGTTCTTTATGCTATCTATTAAAGAATTACCTAGCAAATTGGGTTCTACCTTTTTAGATACGCTTTCTAGTGTCGCCGTATAGTTTTTAATTTTATTTTTATCAGCTCGTCTATTCTCATCCAATTTTGTGCTTTTAACACCATTTATCGATTTGAATACTTCACTATCTGTGTTGACACCTATACTTAGCATGACTATTTCATCGAATTGTTTCTTGGCATTGTTAACTTTTTCTGGTACCACTTTCTCTGTGACTATTTTCTTCAAATCCTCATCAGACATCAGCGGTTTCAGCTCCAACTTTTCAACTTTAGGTATCTTTAGTTTCACTAGTTCATCCTCTTGCTTACGTAGCGTCATTTCCTTTAGTTTCTTATCCATCAAAGCTTTACGACAACGTTCTGCTATGGGATCAAACTTTTTCTTTTGAGCTTCTAATGGTTTTTCTCTTACCGCTTCAACTATACTAATATCTGGTGCGATTTTATCCTGACTAACAATTTTAGGAGCTGAAGTCAACCTTTCCTTATACTCGTTGATGTTAAGTCTTTTCTTTGGCATTTCTACTATAGTTTGTTTCTCACTCACTACAGTTTCTACAGGTGAAACTACTTCAGTTTTTCTCTTAACTACTTCTTTACTTATTGTTTTACTACTCAATGCACCTATTGTACTTTTACTCTTAGTACCGGTCACCGTTTCTGTTCTATCACAGATAATAACAGAGGATTTGTTCTTAATAACCAGCTTAAGGCTTGGGAGTTTCTCGCCATTGGATTTGGGAACTTTGGGAGCTATCACAGGTTTTGAGGGGACCGTTTTCTTGTGCGATGTGATACCATTTTCTGGACTCTTTTTCTTGAAGCAAGGTTCATCATCACTATCTACCTGGTAGTTGACATTAGCCTTGCATCTTCGGAAACGTGAATTTATTATTCTGTTCTCTTCTATAACTTCATTTCTGAGTAAACTCTGTCCTTGTCTAACTGTCTGTTTCTTAGGAGAACAGTAGTCGTGATCAACTTGGGTGCTTTTGTATATGTTCTCTTGTTTAGGCGGCTGACTATTATGTTTCGTTGTGTAGCCGTTTTTAACATTACTCCTAGCAGGTTGCGTAAATAAATTACACCTTTCAGTTCTTTCAAATTCGTCCAATAAAGACTCGACGTTATTAGCTGCTATGATTGGCACCACATCATTGGTCGACACGATATCAACTTCATTATGTGAATTATCAATTACTTTTGTCGATTTTTCTATACAGTAGTCCAGAATATTACTTTTAGGTTTAGAAACTTCTAATTTCGTATTATTTGCTATTACATCTAACTCCATATCTTGCGTTTCTAAATTATCACCTAGCTCATTGCCTACAGCTACAGAATGACTATCTCCATCCGAATTGAAATAACTAACTACCGTTTCACTCGCCTTATTGCTCTTTTTAATAAAAAAGCTTTCAATATCTGCATCTGTTAGCTGTTCAGGTTCATTCCTAGTCGACTCTAGACCAAAGTTATCGTGTAACGGCGACGTAGGTAGCGAATGCCATTTCTTATTTAAATTCGCTTTAGGCAACGGATAGTCTTTGAGCAGAAAATTTTTGATCTGCTCAATATATTCCGTCGGGGTCGCCATACTGGCAGGCGAGGCTGACATCTCGTGGCCATAGCCAGCAGATATACCTAAACAAGGCTCCGATTCAACGTCCATATCCGACAGAGTATCAGGCGAACCTTTTTGGTTCTTTAAACTCTGTTCCATTTCTAACAACGTTGACACCACCATGTCTTCATCATCTGGTTTCTGACTGACTTCTTCTGCAGATTTATCATGAACCTTATCGTACCTCATGACACACGTATTAAGACTATCAGTTTGGGACGCCATGCTACATGTATCTGTGTCCTCGTCTATGCTAGCATCTGGATGTATCACGTATACCTGAACCATGGATTCGTCATCAGAATCCTCCCCGTAGACTATTTCATAGTCCTCTCCGTTCACCAGACCCTGAGAGTCATCTTCTACCGTTGCAAAGGGAGAATTTCTCGCCTCATCTTCCCCTGGCGAGGGTCTTAGCACAGCTAAAGAGTTTTGATAGGAATGGGCCACTCGTTCCGGCATACCCTGGAAAGAAAAGTTCAGTTAGTGACAATCGTTTTTAGATTGCGTTCACCGAACTTTTTAGGTATGCTAGAGGAATATCATTCTTATAGAATGTTTTGAGACATAGAACTGTATGGTAAATATTTTTACATACAAATGAGTGTGACGGGAATGAAGAAACTGGGTAAAAATTATACAACTTTTCCCATTTCCGTAATTTCAACATATGCACACTCATTTATAAATAAAAATAAAAGTATTTTAGCAAATTTTACTTTATGAAAAATTCAGGATCTATATTAATGGCTGGACTTAATACATAACTGACAGTCAAGAAATCATAAGACCGGAACAGAATACATTCAGAAGATTTTATGCAAAGGACTATCACATAGCTCATAATTAAAACTTATTATGGGCCCATTGCATTTCAAATTAATCTCTATGATATTCAATCCTATATATGATACTATGTATACAAAAGCTCTCATAGATATACTTAGTACTTAGTAGGAACTTACACAGGTAACTTACATTAGGTATTACAGGCAAAGGAGCGATAGTAAACTCAGCGCGTACACTGTGCGAGTAGCCAGGATTAGGTGGGTACGTTTCCACCGGCACCAGGACAGGCCGCCCTGGCAGTCTATGGTCGATCGCCTTGTATCGTGATCCTAGAACGCCGATTGCCTGACCCTCCATCAGCGGATGCTGTAAAGGAAAATGTGTGTTAAGTATTTTGTTAAGGGAATTATGTATGGGTTCAGCTAGCAAATAAATTTGGTTAAAGCTGCCTTTTATTGGTTTACCACCAGTCACATTGTATACTGATTATCTGGTAAATGGGTTTTAAGTGGGCATAGACCATCATAATCTTGAGTTGATGGTGGACACTGAAATTGTGACTATAGGCTATTCGCGTTAAGTAAATAGTGACGTCATGATAATCAGAGGTTAAACTGGCCAATGAGACGTGAGTTAATGAGAAAACAAGTCACATTGACCAATCGCAGACATTTGTTGTCACGTCTCATTGGTCAAATCGTTTGGGTAATGATGATGTCACTATTTGCTTAACGCGAATACACTTTAGTTATTTTAAAAGATAATTAGGGCAGTGAATGTATATTTTGTTTATTATAAAGATAGATTAGATACTACACACATCTAGTACCTGTATGAGAAAACAAAGTTACTACTGTAAGATATTACTGTAAGATATTATTAAGAGTCTGTCACAAGTTGTCAAAACGTGTAGTTCAGTTTTTACTTACGTCTTGCATTTTAATTAAAAATAGTGTTAATTTATCAATCACACCTAGTAACTAACAGTCTTTAGTGTTATAATAGTTTAAAGTGCCGTTGTGTTATAAAAATATTGTGTTTTAAATAGTGTTTAGTGTAAAAATTAAGTGAAAAGTGATATCCTGTCGTGTTACAAATTTATACATTCCTTAAATAGCGGGTATTTCATAAAAAATATAATTGACCATTGTACTCCATTACTTCGTGGCTCGATTGGGACTGCAGTGAATTGAAGCGTATTTGTGGTGGTTCGAGACTCACCGACTCCTTACAATTTTTATATAAATTTTTTTTTTTCCGTTTTAATCTTTTTAATTTATTTTTTTAGTTTTGTTTAAATAATTCATTTTAATTTTTACTATTATTTTTCATTCCAAAATGAATTGTTTGGCGTGCGGTGGGTCTGTACCCGCTACTGAGGCGATGGAGTGCAGCCGCTGTAGTGGTAACTACCATTTCAAATGTTTGGGCATGTCTTTGAGCATGTTTAAAAAACAGACAAAGGCAGCCCGAAGCAAATGGACGTGTCCGGAGTGCGTTAGGGTGCGACCCCGCACCGATAACCAGAAGACTCCTGTGCGCGAGGCGGTCCGGGGCTCGGACAGTGACACGAGTCGACCGCAGTCACCGGTGGCCAGGGAGGTTGCAGATGGCGTGGTGGCTCAGATGAAGCTGTTCCGGGCCGAGATGGTTGCGGCGATCACCGACCTGCGAGTGGAGTTGCGGGACGAGCTCCAGGAGTTCCGTCGGGATATGCGCCGAGAGATCGCGCAGGTCAACTGCAAGGTGACCGATCTCGAGCGCCGGTTGGAGGAGCTGGAGAAGAGGACAGGCGAGGGTGCGGCGCTGGATGATTCCGTTTTGTCCGCTGCCACTAAGCCCCTGGAAGGTGCGATCCGGGAGCTCAAGCACCAGATAGCGGAACGGGACCAAGACTTGCTGGCGAACGATGTCCAGCTGAGCTGCATACCGGAGGTGCCTGGAGAGAGCCCGTCGCACTTGGCAACACTGGTGGGTGTCAAATTAGGTGTCACACTGGACGAGCGTGACATTGTCAGTGCGGTGCGCATGGGGCCGCAGCGCGATGCTGCTGGCGTTGCTGGTGCGTTGGGCCATCGTCCGAGGCCGATAGTCGTCCGGCTTGCTCGTCGTTCGACGCGTGACGACCTGATCCGCGCGGCCCGCGTGCGCCGTGGCGCAACCACCGCAGACATGGGCCTGCCGGGTGAGCCTCGCAGGTTTTACCTCAACGAGCGCCTCACCCGCCTCAACAGGCAGCTCTTCGGGCGGGCGCGCGAGCGGGCCAAGGCGTGCGGCTGGCGGTTCGTCTGGACGCGCGACGGGCGAGTGCTGGCGCGAAAGGTGGACGGAGCCACGGTCCACCGCATTCGGGAAGAGGAGGACATGGAGAGGGTTTTTGGACCTCTCCCCGTTTGATTTATTATTTTAATGTATTTTTGTATATATTTAGTGTAAGTTTGTTTGTTTCTATGTGTCTGCGTATGATGGTGGGGTTTGTTTCAGTGTGCCTTGGTGTATGTTTCGATGCTGCTATTGTGCCCGTGTATATATTTTCTATCTTAATTGTGCACGAATATGTATTACGTTTTATTCTTCATCTGTATTTAATTTTTAAGTATTATATGTATTTGTTGGTATATGTAAACTTTTCCTTCAACGGTTTCCATGACTCGTATTAAGCGATTCAAAATTGGGTTGTTTAATGCGGGCTCGCTGGGGACCGGCCATGACGAGCTGGAGGCGGTGGTTCTTCGTGCAGACTGCGAGTTGGTGGCCATCAACGAGACGTGGTTGCGGGGGGGCGACGAGGGGCGCGCGCCCTCCATTCCCGGGTACCGCCTGCGCCATGTGCCGCGGCCGCGCTCCGTGCGTGCCCGCGGGGGTGGTGTAGGGTTCTACCTGCGGCGAGGCTTGCGCGCGTGCCTGGTTTCCCACCCCGTTTCAGCCACAGTGGAACAAATGTGGTTTCGTGTCGTCGCTGGTGGCACCCGGCTCGTGGTTGGGACGGCTTACCGGCCGCCATGGCTTGGCGCTGACGAATTTTTTGACGCACTGACTGACTCTGTGACATCTTTTAGAAATTATGATAAACTTGTTTTAGTGGGTGACATGAACATTAATTATGATGACGTAAATGACCGCAACCGCAAACCGTTGACAGATTTTTTGACTATTCTAAAGCTCACGCAGCATGTCAATAAACCGACTCACTTTACCGATCATTCGGAAAGTACAATAGACTTGATAATGACTGACGCACTGGTTCATTCCGTTGACGTGCGGCGCAGCCCTGACTTAGGCAGACATGCCTTTGTTGTGGCTGAGCTTAGCGTGAGGCGGAGTAAACCAGTGCAAAGACGCGTTATGTACCGACCGCTAAAGGACATTGACTTTGACAAATTTAATAATGACTTAAATGACATAGACTGGACAGTTTTGACCAAACTTGACGTTGTTGATGACATGGTAGCTCTTTTGACTGACAATATGACAAGACTTTTTGATAAACATGCCCCCGTCAGGAGCTTTTTGGTGAAGGACGCTCCTAAGCCTTGGTTGACGAGCACTGTACTGCTTATGATGCGGTTACGCGACAATGCTTACAAGCGTTTTAAGCGTACTGGAATCGAGGCACATAAGCAGTACTATAGGGACCTGAAACGACTTGTCGTTCAGGCTCTACGCTCTGAAAAACAGGCTTTTTTTGAAAAGACTATTAACGACAAGACGAATTCCAAGACCATGTGGAAAGACTTAAAAAAAATAATTTTGACTGACAATGACAAGACTGACTTACCACCGCATTTTGACGATCCTGACATGATTAATGGGCATTTCCTGGACATTCCTGGGAATGCAGACATAAATATTAGTGACTTGACTTACTTTGAAAATCACCGGTTTGGTTCTTCGTCATTCTCGCTGGAGCCAGTTTCGGCTGAGGCAGTGACTAGGATTGTTTCGGCAATCAGGACGAAGGCCAAGGGTGTTGACGACATTGACATTGACATGCTGCTACTGACTTTGCCGACGACTATTGACGTATTGACAGCGATTGTGAACAGGAGCCTCAGCACTGGTATCTTTCCAACTAGTTGGAAGGCTGCCAGGGTCCTGCCGTTGCCGAAAATACCTAATCCGACTGATCTCTCCCACCTTCGCCCCATAAGTATCCTTCCATGTGTGTCAAAGATAGTGGAGAGGGTTGTGAGTGATCAGCTTACGAAATATCTAGAAGAAAACGGTATTTTGCCCGAGTATCAATCGGGCTTCCGGAAGGGCCGCTCTACTGCGACCGCCTTGGCGAATGTGGTCGACGACGTTCTGCAGGCCCAGGGCGATGGCATGAGCACCCTAATGGTATTACTGGATTTTTCTAGAGCTTTCGATAGTCTGAGCATACCCTTGCTATTATCCAAGATGACGTATTATGGATTTTCTACCGGTGCTGTGAAGTGGTTCGATAATTATCTATCTCACCGAACGCAAGTCGTTGGGTTGCGGGGGATGGACGGTGGAATTCGGTGCTCTTCCCCTCGTGTGTTGACGAGGGGAGTGCCACAGGGTTCTATCTTAGGTCCGCTGCTTTTTATACTGTACAGCGCAGATGTTGTTAGCAGTATCGAAAGCAGTCGATATCATCTCTACGCTGATGATTTGCAGCTGTATGCGTCCGCCAAGCCTTCGGGGATGTCGGAATGCATACGGAGCATTAATTCTGAACTCGAACGAATTGCGTGTTGGTCTGATAGAAATGGACTTGCACTGAACCCTTCCAAGTCTAAGCTTTTAGTTCTTGGAAGCCGGTCGCAGATTCGGAATACGGTGGATGTCCTGTCGGCCAATTGTGTATCTATCGGGGGAAACGTCATAGAAAGGGTAGAGGAGGTCAGGAACCTGGGCCTACTGATGGACAGTGGGCTTCGTTTTGAGAAGCATGTCCTCAGTGTGGTTGGGAACTGCTTCTACCGTTTAAAGGTGCTCTACAATATCCGCGAATATCTCAGTGTAGACTTGCGTGTCCACCTGAGTGAAGCGTTGATATTGTCGAGGCTGAACTACTGTGATGTTGTCTATGGTAGCTGCATACTTGGCCGAACTAGGAAATTGATACAACGGGTGCAAAACGCATGCACCCGTTTTTGCTTTAATATACCTCGCCGTTCCCACGTCACTCCGTACTTGAACGACGCTAACTTGCTGAACATGCAGTCCCGTAGGCGGCTGCACCTTGCAACGCTGTTGTTTGGTGTCATTCGGTCGGAGGGCCCGTCTTACTTGTATAGAAAGCTCAAGTGGTCAGTGAATCCACGGCACTTTAAGATTAGGGCTGTTTTGCCGGTGCACCATTCGGCAGCGTTTCGGGGATGTTTCAAGTTTGCGGCGTCCAAGTGCTGGAATGATATACCGCCACCTATCCGCGATGTTGTTTCTAGGGGAGTCTTCAACCGTAGGTTCAAGGCTTGTCTTTTGGAGCAACAGAAATCCATCCCCTAAATCCTGTCAATTATCTTACCTTGTGTTTACAAATACCAAAATTTCTATAATTGTATTTGAGATATATGTTTTCATTTATGTATTTACATATTTAAGATTGTGGAAATAGATCTATGTATATGTATATATGTGTTTGCTTGTGTATTATGTATGTATATATTGGAATAAATATGTTTTACTTTTATACGTATTTTATAATACAACTTTGTGTATCTACGTATAGTATCAATTATAAAATATTTAATATTAAAACATCTAAGTACGTTTATCAGTTTTTTTTATCATTATCACTCTATGTATTTACTATGTGTGTATGTGTAGGTATGTATTTGTGTATGTATGTATGTATGTATAGTATATATATTATGATATTCAGCTAGTGACAGACTTAGGTTTGGGTGCTGTCGGAGGATCAGTGATGCTGCTTAGCTGCATCAAATACTGAGACAGCACCTTTTCACTGCATCAAGTGCCTACTCCTTATACGTATGACTTTTGTTGTTGTATCAAAGTGTATATAAATAGTGTTATGTTAAAATGTGTATGTATAGCAGTGAATAAATGTTTTTCTTTCTTTCTTTCTTTCTTTCATATTACTAAGGTGAACAAAAATAAGTAGTAATTTAAGAAATGCATTTCATGTTATAATATTATTACAGAAAAAAAAATACAGTTCGTACTTAAATGCCCTCAAAGACCAAGGATGTGTTCATTTGAATAAATCTTAATCCTTAACTCCAATCAAGGTTTAAATCCTAATTAAAACTATAATAAAAACTTTTCTCTATGACCTGTTTAAACTTTATAAAATCTGAAGTGCAGACTAAAACAAAGAAACTAAAAAAACTAATTCAATTGAAACTTATAATTGTACTTTCATGATATCATTGCAAAATAATTTATTTACTTGTTTTTGTTTTATACTTATCTGAGACTGTTTCAAATTTGGCATAATTCCACAATGTCTGTTGTTTGATTGCTTGGAAAAAAACATTGTATGACATGTCTGCTTTTGACAATTATGTAAACATTTTGGAAAATGTTCAACAATTTTGGTTTTTGTAACATGTAAAAAGAGAAATATTCCATATAATTATTTATTAGGCATTTGTTAGGCAATTTGAAAAGGAAATTTTATATTGTATCTATTCAATGTAAGTTTGTTTTATACTTGCATATTTATTATATTTATTAAGAACAGAGGAGCATATATGTGAAGGTTAATGGGTGTCTGAAGCAAGAGAGATTGGTCAGATGGCAATCAATACAGAGAGTATCTATCTTATCTTATGTAACTTATGTACAGTGAAAATACGTACACATAATATTTAAATTAGCAACCTCTCATAGTACCAGAACTACCTACGATCCAAATTGTTTACAATAAGCATGAAAATATAGGTCATTTTCTTTTACTTTATTAAATCATTTAAAACAAGCAAAATGCGCTATAGTTAGCTTGATATTTCCAAACTTGATACTTATCATAAGTAATATTTTTTCTTTGAAGAATGGAATTAATTTCCCGTTATAACTGTTTGTAATATTCGTTATGTAGTATTTCAATCATTTGCAATCATCAGTTATGTAGTAGTCAATATTTAGGTATTTATTACACAATATTGCTCTATCATCCTAATTGTTTAATATTACATGAAGATTGTTAATAATGACCCTTGTTCATTAATAAAATTATATCAACTAAAGTAGTATATTAATTAAATACACTAACAGCTCTTCAGGGTGATGCATGTATATCATTGCACTTGAGTTTTTAAAGTTTTAAAAGTTTTTTCAATAAGTATGTACATTAAAAACTATAAATCTTAATTGAATCTTAGTCATAATTACTTATTTTTCCTAATAACTTATCAGAATATATTACTTTCAGGTTTTGAAAGTACATTAATTATTCTGACCTGGGGAATAGCAACTAGAATCCATCAAGATGATGCCCATGGGCTGTTGCCGGAACAGACAAATACCAGCCAGGTGTAAGTACCTAACATATACATAATACTTATCACAATTCATACTAGCTACCCTACAAATATGCACATACAGTAGGGCCTCAATAGTCCGAACACCAAAAATTTATACCCGGTTCGGATGTACAAAGCGTTCGGATTATAGTATGTAGGTATTTTAAAGGACATTTATTGAAAGGAAACAACATTTTTAAACCAATTTAAATCATACTTTTTCTAAGCTATTGCATAATTACACGTTTTTATAGAATTCCATTAAAGTTTTCTGACGAGTTTTATTTATTGACATAGAAAATATTTACGCAAGAGCATTTTTTTGCGAGCGAGCAATTTCGCAGACGGTTTTCGATTGGGTGGGGGTGTTCGGATTATAGAAGCGTTCGGATTAGCTTGGGTTCGAATTATTGAGGCCCTGCTGTATTACTTAATTTGTATGTATGTTAATAGTTATTTTTATTAACAACTGTATGTGTACATAAATATCACTAATTAAATAAAATACTGGCTGAAATTTTAAAATACTGAACATACTGGCTAAACTACTCATTTATAACTAAAATTTACTAAGAAACTAATAAAAGTGTAAATAAAATATGTGTGTGTTATTTAGAAATTAAATAATTGTTTAATTATGAAGCAAAACATTACATACATTTTCGTAATAAAAACGCATTTACGAAATGCATCGAATTATACGGTGAGGGAAAACATCGTGAGGAAACCTACCTGTTCGTCGAACAGGTAATAGTTAGTGCTTGTGAATGGCGACATGGCTGACCACCTGTCACATTGAGCACTGACTATCTGGTTAACACGTGGGTTCAAGGTGTCCATAGAATTACTACCTTTGCAATTGTGGAGATGGAAACCTGAACCTCTGACTACCCCGCAAGGGTTAATGGTCGTGAATGCGTTTGTTTGTTCGTTTGTTTTTTTTGAAGCAAAACCTAGGATATAGGATACCTAATTATAAGGATGTTATTAATAATTAATTGTTGTTCTTAGGTTAGTAGTAGTGTTATTATAATTAACTTTGCATAGCCACTAAAACTTACTTAGAACCAGAATAAAGAATATGCTGCACTTCAAATTTATTACAATTTTAATTAAGACCACATTGCCATTGCAAATTTATATAACATAAACAAAATAAAGTATCAGTAATTTCACTGGATTAGGATTTAAATAACATTATATAGCTGTAACTATTTAATTACCATTTAGGAAGTGACCACTTAGCGATAATTATGTTGATTGTTTACTTAAGGACTGTCAAGTCATGTCAATATACTCAACAATAACTCCAAATTGCAATTGGTATTTAATACTGTATAAATTGTAGATGAGAGATATGTAACAATTCAGTACTATATTAATATGAATATTTTAGTGGTTCTGTAAAAGGGTTATCCAAACCTCACATCTAAATAAACCACTCAGTCACTTTATTATAGTTATAATGTATGTGCATACAGGTCAAAGGTTTGTCATTCCTTCACCCAAACATACACTGATAGCTTTTAAAACGCGCTTAGCATGTGGCAGCTGATTAAATAAAGTCCCAGACAGCATGGGACATAATAACATTATCATTGCCAAGAAATCTTTATTAGTTTTTATAGTTCACTGGATCACGAATCAAGTTCACCTAGTCTATAGGTTATCGGGAGAGGGGACCGTTCCGTTTGGAGAGAGCAATGTCATAGATAAGAACTTCGTAAATTTCGATATCTAATCTAGGTAGCGGTGATAAGCGTAAATCTCGTAAAACAACTGAAGTGCGGCTATTTTATCACATGACGCAATAATAAGGATCACAAAAGCTCTAATCACTGTTAATCTGCAAATTCGAAGCAATAACACAAAGGGAGAGCAACACGCAAAACTTTTAGAGGTTATGTCTCCCACACATTTCTTGTTTTGGCAACCTCGTCGGCGTGTTTGTTGCTCTTTGTGTCGTGTTTATAGTGTATGAGGAAGCTACGGGTGTTATCAACGATTATCAGAGAGTAATTGATAGTAATTAAAGAGATTTTAGCCGAGGGGCGGAGCGCGCGATTTTCTATAACCTTGCTTCCGCTATTCGGTTGGCCGCAAAGTTACTAGTTCAAGGTCTTGTGAAAAAACTGAAAAGTCACATGAAAGAGTTACACAAACAATACTAAAATATCATTGCTCCCCGCTCAACATGCTATTTTAAGAATTAAAAAGTCAGCGCGCTAACCTTACCTTTCAGGTGACTGTCTTATCCATGAAATTACATATCACAGGCAGAAACTTAATGTAAACACTCTCACAAATTAACACTATAATCACCACACTCTAGACACTTTCTGACAACAATCTTGGCACTATTTTCAACTTTTTGGTAAAGTAATGCAAAACTGCAGTGCCTAATATAAATCACATGCCGTGTTTTGCGTACTGCTGACAAGTGACAAATTAGCATGAATGAACTTGACAGTCAACTGACAACTATGACAGTTAGTGTTGATAACGTATCAATAATGTTGCAAGATTAAAAAAGAATGTTGTTAAGGGATATTTACGTGCCTACTTGTTGTACGACCAAATTAATTATTAATTACGGAAAATAGAGTTGTATGATATCTAAGTATTTAAATATTATAATATGTTTACAGATGATATACCCAAATTCGCTGGATCACCCAGCAAGGTAAGAAAAATAAGTTAAATATATTTCTACAAACCATGTCAACTATTTTAGCACAAGTTTATTAATAATGAAAAACCCATTTAGATTTGTATATAAATAATTCTAATAATAGATATTGCATATTTCAGGTAGGCTTAGAAACTCGCAATGAGATATTATGCAAATGTAATAGCGACACGCTATTACAAACGGAAAAACTATTTATAACGGAAAAAATTAAACAGAAAGAAGCAATACTTCAAGAACGGTTCGAGGAGGCACTAAAAATTAAAGAGGAGTTAATGAAAGAAAAATATGACACTTGTTTGATGTAAGTTCTACTGTGGATATAGTTTATTCTACCGCCAATATTATTATACTATTAATAAATTAATACTGATTTCTAATCGCAGTAATGAGCAAATACGGGCGTCAATGGTGTTGGATAGCATTGCGAAGGATAACACCCAAAAACTACGTGCTTTACAAAAACAACTCGAATGTAAATATATGGCTGGACTTATGTATGTTACGTGTACGGAACGGACAAAATGTAAACATGAGAAACGCAAAATTGTAGAAGGTATAACATTTTCATCCTGATTTTTTCCTATTAGTTACGTATAATCAATTTTATACTCTTTACTAGTATTATTATAAAAGGTTATAATGTCTGTTTCCGACTTTGTTCCCAGATTATTCAAATTACGTAGATCTCTTAGAAAATTTATTGAGGGAAGCTCAAGACTTGATTTTGTATCTGGGCGATGGTTATAAAAGCGCAGCGGTAGTCGATTGTCTATGGAAAGAACGCATGCACAAATTGATTCTAGAGGTCAGTAGATCCTCTCATATTTGAAACTAGTCAAACCAAAATACCTAAAATATTAATTTACACATACAGTTGACGCACTTTGAAACGAATAAATGAATATAATATATTTTGTGCAAAGAATGATTATAACGGTTATACTGGGAGATACTGGTGACTAACCAACGGAACTTTATACATAAATATCACACCGAAATGTTTTAACACATAGAATAAGATTTTTTTATTCGTTATTTCAAAAATAATACTTCTTTTTCAGTATCAATATTTCCTAGCGCACTATTTAAAGGAAAATCCTGAGGCTGTGCAATATATGCTAGACCTTCCAACGTTATTAGAAAGTAATTTGGAAACACCTACCACTGATGGCCCACCAAAAATATCGGAGAAGCACAAAGCCAAGAAAAAAGAGAAAAGTAATTAGTTTTCAATATTTAATGAATTACTATTTCACGGGATGGGTATAAATTAATTACTACAATCGTAAGACTGAAAGTTATTAACTCGTGTTTTGTAGTTGGCATATTCCTTAATGATGTAGAATACTCAATCTGTTGGATATTTGTCGAAGAAATTTATAATTTTATTTCAGGTGCAGTTGGTGATGATCTTTGGCATGAAAATATAACAAAAGATCCGAAACCATTTGTTAATTACGGCGATATGAGTGATTTTAATCATATAAGGAGAAAGGAACTTATTGACAAAGCAAACCCTACTAAAAATGTACCTGATAAATGGCGCCAATATGGTAAAACGACTTTGTTTAATGTCACCCAAATGCTACATTTTAACTGCACAAAACAGTTGATATTGTTTGTATCAATAAAGTGACTTATTTCTAAAAAAAATTTACAACCTTCCTTCCCACGCTACCTTCCCAAGACCAAGAATTTCTTTTTTTTCTTACGAAAATAACAAATGTTAACAATGCAAAACTAATCACATCGTAAAAAGTGTTATGCTGAAAAAAAAAACCATTTTCAGTAAATGGTCATTAGTGTTCTTTTGTGTTATGTTGATAATTTTATTGTTAAGATCTTAATAACAGGTCGTTGAGACACGGGCTCGTCATTCGTTTATTGCTAAACTGATCTTTTAAGTTTCTTTCAAAATTTTTCTTTGTGTAGGAACCTAAGTACCGAAATCAAATTTCACTCCTTTTTATTTTGGATATATATAATCAGTTTGCTGACATTATTTTTGAAGACGGGCGTACGAAGCATGAAGAGCATGTATATATAATGAGGCTGCTAATTATTAACATATTAAAAAAAGTGTAAATTGTATTCTTATATTAATGCTATTGGTTTCAGACTTCAATAACATGTTCCTTAAAGCCGAATGTGAAAACGCGAAACATGTTAAAGACATATACTCTGAAATAAAAGCCAAGGAAGAGCCCCATTGTTCCGACACAAAATATGATGTATCTCCGGTACTTCATGCACTCGTGAGTTGAAAATGGTTCAGAATCTTTAAACCATCTATTTATTCCTTAATCTTCACACAAGTCATTCAGGCATTCTAATTTTTAATACATACATCTTAATACATTTATATCTACAAAACATCATGGTTCATCATCATCATCAGCCTGTAGTAATCCACTGTTGGACATAGGTATCCCCCAAATGACACCACTTCTCCCTGACAGTAGCCATCATGGTTGCAGTTCTTAAATTTACATGCAACAATCCCTAGTAGAAGTGTTATGTTATTGCGTAGTTTGTAAGCGTGTCTTTAACAATATAATAAATTTAGGTATGATATATACATAAATCCAAAAGGATCATGTCTAGATTATAGTAAAGGTATATTATATTATCTGTTTGAATGATTATTATGATTTAATTTCAGACTCGATTCACTGCCGGTGCGCCGCCTGCTTCAACCTTAAGACAGTTCGATTTAAAAACTATGTCTAATATGGGTTCTATATTAAAACTTCTGTAAGTACTGTTAGATAGATATGCAATATTTATAAATTAATCACACATTACCTAGAATAAAATGCACGAATTACATAGTGTCGTGGTACCTCAAATTTATATATTATAGTACATACATTCACGTCTTTAAATCCCTTTCCGGCTGGACAGAACAACGGAGATATAAATTAAAGTTAGCTATTTTTAACCTAATAGTAATAAGAGTTGTGATTGCAATTATAAAAATAAAGTTGCACCTTAAAATTATTATTACAGTATAGACACTTACCCTGTGAATATGCCGGTTATAGAAAACATATGGAGAAACTTGCGCAGCCCTCATTTCAAACACTACACACAGTAATATCCACAGAAATATAATATATTTTAAATTGTACTTGTAAAGTCACTGTAACTCACAATAACATTAAACACTAAGACGGACCAACGACTACCACGCTCGACTGCCGTTTAGGAACTGAAATATACAATGCTATACTCATAGTATGCTCAGGACCACGTATTCCTAGATTAGAAAAGGACAGCTACAGAAAGGGGGGAAGAGGAGAATCGCAAAAATGCGAAGAGACTGCGGTTCTCTGCTGACAATAAGATACATAACAAATATAAGATACAGCTAGTTAGTAATTTAGAGATTACTAGAAATCCTAAAATTGGCAATAAACCCTTTATTTACATATATTCCTACTTTTGAATACATAATATTACAAAAAATTATAATACCTCGATACTATTTGAAACCACGACGATTAACTGTAATATGCAAGCTAGCTTGAAGGAACTATAGTATGCAAGCTTTTATTTTAATTAATTTAACGCGTCAAAATGAACGGAGTACCTGTTTGCTTGTATTGACACACACAAACACCAAGAAATAAAAATAAATACATAAATTCTTACTTTTAAAATGAACCCTATTTTTAAAAACCTACTATTGTTTTATATGAATAATTAATATTATATTCGATACAAAAAACTTTTAGTTCATAATTTCAAATAAATTATTTTGACGAATAAATTAAGTCGGCCCGACCGTTGGACTCGCAAGTGGTCGTAGTTAGTCTGGTCACACTGACGCTGTTAAAAAATGGCGCTAAAGAGATAAATTGTAACTGAGTTATTTGAAAGGCTGTAAATGTATTTAATCGTGCATCAAATGAATGAAATAATCGTAGTTTTTAGTTAATTGTGATGTAATATTAGTATATTGTGTCACAATTAAATTAATATATACGTGGAATCTCATTACTGCCCTGTCTTAAAATATACCTACTGATGGCTACTTAATAGTTAAATTTTTGAAACAGAGTTAGTATGTATTATCTGGTCTGGTTAACAATACCTTGTTCATTCAAAATACACTTGACGGCTATTACTGCTGTGTGAAGTAGTCCAAGTTCAAACTCAATTTCTTCATTATGGCACATAATAAAATTAAAAGCACATCAAAAATACTGAAATGTACACCAAAATATAGGTAAACGTACAGCAAAGGTTTAGTTTGGGTTGGGACTGTATTATTTTGGTGTACAATTCAGTGTTTTCGGTGTGCATTTTAATATTATTTGATGTTCGTTTAAATACTAGCCGTTTTTTATGACTTAATTCAATATGTAGGTTTCTATTTATTTATTGGCACCTATATAATTACTTTCCGATATATTAGCATAACACATCTATATTGTATGATAAAATGTATGCCCTTATAATTACTTTTAAACATTGCATTACATTATCACTACATAGTATAAAACAAAGTCGCTTTCTCTGTCTCTATGTCTCTTTGTATGCTTAAATCTTTGAAACTACGCAACGGATTTAGATACGGTTTTTTTTAATAGATAGAGTGATTCAAGAGGAAGGTTTATATGTATAATAACATCCATTAAATAGTGGAGTAGGCTATATATTTTATACCCGTGCGAAGCCGGAGTGGGTCGCTAGTTTCCGATTAATTAACAACAACTCGTGCAGTCGTCTATGGTGCGTCAACAAAGTCAGCAGCTCAGTGAAAGTTGAAAATACAAATAATTATTTTCGGCTGAATATTTAGTCAATTGTGATGCCAAACTGGCTAAATATGTTCGCTTTGGGATAAGCTTTGGATCCTCAACTGGAACGAACCGAAGAACAAGGAAGAGAGTAAGAAATTGGAGCATCGATTTCGTTTTTCTTCGGTTGTAGCGGCTGGCGGCGTTGATGTAACCATGGCGATGAAATAACAAGAAGTTCAAATGCCGTGGCATCAGTGTTTGTACTTCAGCCGACATAACCTAAGTGGTGAATGGCTTAATAAAGAATTAAAAAAAAAAAAAAAAAAAAAAAACAACAACTCGTGTTTCAATCATACCTATACCTACCTACCTATCCTCAAAAAGGCAATAAAATAATTATTTGTTTTCCAGTATGCATTCGGGGGGAGATCAGTATGAGCCAGTGACCAAAGCGACTTTACTCGGAGCGAGAGATTCGGTGGAATTGACTTCGGAAGTATGGGTAAGTCGAAAACCCTATTTATTTATCACTACATAGTATAAAACAAAGTCGCTTTCTCTGTCCCTATGTCCCTTTGTATGCTTAAATCTTTGAAACTACGCAACGGATTTTCATGCGGTTTTTTTTAATGGATAGAGTGATTCAAGAGGAAGGTTTATATGCATAATAACATCCATTACATAGTAGAGTAAGCTATATATTTTATACCCGTGCGAAGCCGGAGCGGGTCACTAGTTAAAACATAAAATAATACGGCTTATGCATGCGACTTTATGCTAGAAAAATATATGTTACAACATACATACGTTCATATCATGCCTAATTCCCTATAGAAGGGTGGGCAGAGATCACGGATCCCCTTTTGTCCCGATCCTGACAGACCACTTTCGCTTCATTGACACTCATATAAACACGGCGGTTATAGGTATTCGTAACGTCACCCTTTTTTAATATAGCATCTATCCTCGTATCTTCATTGCCGTCGCATAAGTAGGTACATCTAACTTACTTATGTAATATTACTTTATTGTACATACACATATTCACGCCTTTATGCCGGTATATACAGACATTATCTATCGCCACCTGGAACGATCCTGCCAAAACTCTCTAGCTTCACACACCCATGAAACTTTTCATACATGTTCTTCTGTTATTCTTACAATTTGTTCTTCAAGTAATGGCGTAGTAGGGAACTACATACATACACATCACGCCTGATTCCCTGTCGAGGGGTAGGCAAAGACGGATCCCCAGTTATCCCGATCCTGGTAGACCACTTTCGCTTCATTGACGCTCATACATCTTCACATACACACTCTGCGGTTATAGGTACTCCTAACGTCACCTTATTTAATATAGCGTCTATCTGACTGTCATATGTCTTATTGAACCGGCCCCTACGTAACGGCCCTTCCACTTCACTCACATATATTCCTTTTCTCAATCTACTATCATTCATCCGCATAACATGTCCAAACCATCGAAGCATGCCCTTTTCAATCTTAGTCACTACATCTTCTTTCAAACCGTAACCTTCTCTTATCAATCACTCTAAATCACTCAATTTTTAATTCTATTCTATATATCTATCTATCAATTCTATTCTACGTGTATATTACACACCGCTTTTCCTATACAAGGTAGATGGATATCAATTAGGTATAGTACAATATAATATTATAATTCAGATAACTATAATACTTTTGATTTTGTATTCTTTTTATAGCGATCGATTACACAGATAATAATTCTTTTTAATTTTAATTAATAGTGACTAAGAATCACGAAGTTTTTTATAATTCTTGCTCGTATAGAATTAGCATAAATTATCTACTTTTTATTCTCAGAATTTCGCCAAAAGCAACAATTTTTCGATGTTCTTTGCACACCATTAAATTCTAAATGTAAAAAAAAAACCTAGGCTCCAAGGTTCTTTACCTGGGCACGTCGTAAGAGGCGACAAAGGGACAATGGGGTCAATAAAACTTAATATCAATGCCATGTCAATCCCGTTAGTTATGCGAAAAGCGACCGACGAGATATCATGTCTCTAAAGTTCTGTTCATCTTGAAAGGGAATGAAGGACACATATATACATATACTAGCGATCTGCTCTGGCTTCACACGGGTATAAAATATATAGCCTACTCCACTATTTAATGGTTGTTATTATACATATAAACCTTCCTCTTGAATCACTCTATCTATTAAAAAAAACCGCATCAAAATCCGTTGCGTAGTTTCAGAGATTTAAGCATACAAAGGGACATAGGGACAGAGAAAGCGACTTTGTTTTATACTATGTAGTGATATTCACGTTTTTAATCCCTTTCGGGTTGGATAGAACTTTCGAGACGATAATATCTCCTAGGTCACTGTTTAGCATGAATATTGAGGTTGTGATGTTATATAAAACATTGGTAATAAATTGTTAGTCCATCGCCCAAAAGATTCTATTGACCCCTAGTCAACTTCTAATATATAGCGAGAAGAACGACAGCTAGTTAGCAGTTTTTCTACGTCCCTTACAGTACAGGCCTTACATATATTATGTAGGATAAAAACATACATACATACACATCACGCCTGATTCCCTGTAGAGGGGTAGGAAGAGATCACGGATCCCCATTTGACCCGATCCTGACAGGCCACTTTCTGTAGGATAAATGTATTATATGTAACACACATATTACATAGCGGCTGTAGCCTAGTGGTGAAGACCTCTGGATTTCCATGACACAGACTAGCTGGGTTGAAGGAATATTTATATACGATATACAATCACTACATAGTATAAAACAAAGTCGCTTTCTTTGTCCCTATGTCCCTTCGTATGCTTAAATCTTTGAAACTACGCAACGGATTTTGATGCGGTTTTTTTTAATAGATAGAGTGATTCAAGAGGAAGGTTTATATGTATAATAACATCCATTAAATAGTGGAGTAGGCTATATATTTTATACCCGTGCAAAGCCGGAGCGGGTCACTAGTAGGTAATATAATAATACTACGGTGAGGGAAACCATCTGTTTCCCGAACAGGTAATAGTGCTTGTAAACGGCGACTAATTAGGTTAATGATCCTGAACGCGTTTGTCTTTGTCTTTAGTTAATGTAACATAATGACTAATACACTACTTCAGACCTTTTTCCTACCTGAGTGACCCAAAAGTGAAATTCATACCAAATTATCCATTATGTTTTGGCAAACAACAATTATGAGCAATCTCTTTTTTGTCTGTTGTTTTCGCTATTTAGTATTTTATTGACCTGTGTAAAGAAGCCGTGCTAGTTGGTTTTATGAATACAATAATGACTAACTGCCACTCTTGCGGCGCTTCTAAGAATGTAAATAACGGTAAATTGAAACATACATACATACGCTTCACGACTTGTGTATACACACTCCCTTTTTTAATATGGCGGGGTAGTCAGAGACTTGAATGCCCATCTCCGAAATTTCGAAGGCATGTTAGGTATGGGTCATTCGTAGCCCGCGTATCACTAGATAGACATCACCCAACGTGATAGGTAGTGAACCGTATCGCCGTATGTAGGCACTGACTATTACCTATCCTGAGGGATAGGCAGGTTTCCTCACGATGTTTTCCCTCACCGTAAGCGACTGTAAATTATGTACGGAAATGAAAAACACATATTTAAATATCATTTATTGGTACATGCCAGAGTCGGGATTCGAACCTAGGACCTTTCTCATAAGAAGTCCGCGGTCTTACCCACTAGGCTACAGCCGCTGCTAATTATAATTGGAACTATGGAGAGTATACCATAATTCCATGATCTATGGTATAAGTGTTATGTTCAATCTATCAGCCTATGACAGTCCACTGCTGGACGTAGGCCTCCCCAAGAGTACAAAACACGATCACTCGCGGCCCTCAGCCAACCACTACCAGCGACCTTTTTCAGGTCATCGGTCCATCTAGCAGCAACTACGTTTACTGACGCGGCCGCCATTCGAGAACCGCTTTGCTCCAACGGTCGTCAGTTCTACGACAGACGTGTGTTATGTTATTTAATATCATTTATTTATTTATTCACAACAGGATAACATACTTTACAGGCAAATCCTTAATACGTATGCCAGCTATAACAAAAACTATTACTTAAAATTAATGATATATTTATGCAGATTGACAATAGGAATATATGTGAGTGAAGTGGAAGGGCGGTTACGTAGAGGCTGGCCAAATAAGACGTATGACAGTCAGATAGACGCTATATTGAAAAAGAATGACGGTAGGATGTGTAAGAAGAGATGTATGAGTGTCAGTGAAGCAAAAGTTTTGGGTGTCCGAAAAATGGGGTTCCTTGATCTCTACCTACCCCACTACAGGGAATCAGGCGTGATGTGTATGTATTTAAAAATTACTACTATTACTTAAACTAATCTAATAACTTAATCATAACATCGGTGCTAAGCTTTAGGTCATTGAGAAGGTCCTATTACTCGTCTCGGGGGTAGTGACCATATACATTCACGTCCTTTTATACCTATCGGGATGAACAGAACCTCAGAGTCATGATAATGTCTCCTAGGTCCCATTTTAGATGCTATACTGGTTGCCAGACAATTGGCCAATAGTTTCCATTTAACCATAGGCGCATCCTACGATATGCCGGGAATAATGGCAGCTAGTTAGCATTCCTTTTACGTCACAGCTAACACGGTACCGTCAACTTAAAAATATTTAATTAGTGCATCTTACACATAGTCACATAAATATTTGACGTCATATTTACGTCATCACTACATAGTATTTAAAACAAAGTCGCTTTCTCGGTCCCTATATCCCTTTGTATGCTTAAATCTTTAAAACTACGCAACGGATTTTGATGCGGTTTTTTTTAATAGATAGAGTGATTCAAGTGAAAGGTTTATGTGTGTAATAAAATCCATTAAATAGTGGAGTAGGCTATATATTTTATACCGGTGCGAAGCCGGAGCGGGTCGCTAGTTATAGTTATACAGGTAGAGAAAAGCAGCTAGGTCGTATTGCGAAGGAATATACAGATATACAGTGGATTTCGTATATAAAATACATCCGGATATCGTTACAGGCAAAGGCAAAAAGATACAGACGTGTACCTATATATGGTTTATCACTACATAGTATAAAACAAAGTCGCTTTCTCTGTCCCTATGTCCCTTTGTATGCTTAAATCTTTGAAACTACGCAACGGATTTTGATGCGGTTTTTTTTAATAGATAGAGTGATTCAAGAGAAAGGTTTATATGTATAATAACATCCAGTAAATAGTGGAGTAGGCTATATATTTTATACCCGTGCGAAGCCGGAGCGGGTTACTAGTTAAAACATAAAATAATACGGCTTATGCATGCGACTTTATGCTAGAAAAATATATGTTAAAAAATATATGTTACTAACTGCGACTCTTGCGGCACTTCTAAGAATGTAAATAACGGTAAATTGAAACTATTGAGAGTATACCATACATCCATTCACATCACGCCTGATTCCCTGTAGAGGGGTAGGCAGAGAACATGGATCCCCATTTCTCCCGCTCCTGACAGATCACTTTCCCTTCATTGACACTCATGTCACAGATAATCTCATGCACACTCGGCGGCTATAGGTACTCGTAACGTCACCCTTTTTCAATATAGCATAATACTTATGAATAATTGAAGGCTTAAAGGAAAAACAGCCTTAGTCAATAATGTTGAATTTCCAGTATGAAAACTGTTTGGATCCTAATTATTTTATTAATATTAACGCTTTTGCTTTTCAACTACTCCTATTTAGGATGTCAAACAATATTCAACACAGTTCCAATATGGTACAAACAAGTTTTTAGTATGAAAAGAGATATTTAGGTTATGATATAGGTTATTCTTTCAAGTGACCAAACAATCGTTTTTATGGAATTACTCGTGACTTTGGATGTTTTTCAAAAATCAGTAAAGAGCATCATGTGGGCAAAGTTTTCCTACATAGCTTGGCATACTCAGTTCAATTTTTCATTTTTTTGACAAAGGCTGTTTTTTAATTTAAACCCTTCATATGTTACTAATGAAACCAATTGTGGTATTCTGAAAATACATAACATTTTTTTTATGTATCTAGTATATCTATTACCCTAATTATATTATCTGTGACCCTACTAAATACATCATTATAGCATATTATACTTAGTCTTTCGGTGTGGTTTGTCCTCTAAAACATAACTCAATTTTTGCATAACAGTATACTATTTACGTATAATACCTAGTCCAAACTGCACTGTAGTCAAAACAGTGTGGTGATGGCATAAACGTAATTGCTAGGTTTAACTAATAATAAGACACCTTTTGAGAATATTAATACAGTAATATTTGGGACACTATTACACCAATGGCACTAGGCCCTTGGTAAGTTCATGTAAGACTTGTGTTAAGGGTACTAGGATTACTTATACATATAGATAAATGCATATACATATAGTATATATAATAAACAACCAGACTGGAAAGCAGTAGAAAAGCGTAGTTCTTTATTCTGCCTCCACCAGGAATCGAACCCGGGACGAACGGCAGCGAGTTTAGTTTATATTAGTAGTAGCATTATTAATAGCACAGGACTTACATAAATAACTAGCGACCCGCTCCGGCTTCGCACGGGTATAAAATATATAGCCTACTCCACTATTTAATGGATGTTATTATACATATAAACCTTCCTCTTGAATCACTATATCTATTAAGAAAACCGCATCAAAATCCGTTGCGAAGTTTCAAAGATTTAAGCATACAAAGGGACATAGGGACACAGAAAGCGACTTTGTTTTATACTATGTAGTGATATATGAATATAGATAGATAATGATATATGATATATAGTAGGCTACATGCATTATATGTAACATACATATTACATAGCGGCTGTAGCCTAGTGGTGAAGACCTCTGGATTTCCACGTCCCAGACTAGCTGGGTGGAAGAAATATATAAATGTAAATAAAATAGGTAATAGTTAATATAATAAAACTACGGTGAGGGAAAACATCTGTTTCACGAACAGGTAATAGACAGTGCTTGTAAATGGTGACATGGCTTGCCACCTGTTACATTGAGTACTATTTGGTCAACATGTGGGTTCGGGGTGGCCATAGAATTGCTACCTTCGCTATTGCGGAGATAGACACCTGGTTTAACGCGTTTGTCTTTGTCTTTAGTTAATGTAACCTATTGGCAAATACACTACTTCAGACCTTTTTCCTACCTGAGTGACCCAAAAGTCATATAAAATTAACCATTATGTTTTGGCAAACAACAATAATGAGCAATCTCTTTTTTGTCTGTTGTTTTCGTCATTTAGTATTTTATTGACCTGTGTAAAGAAACCGTGCTAGTTGGTTTTATGAATACAATAATGACTAACTGCCACTCTTACGGCGCTTCTAAGAATGTAAATAACGGTAAATTGAAACATACATACATACGCTTCACGACTTGTGTATACACACTCTCTTTTTTATTATGGCGGGGTAGTCAGACGCTTGAATGCCCATCTCCGAAATTTCGAAGGCATGTTAGGTATGGGTCATTCGAAGCCCGCGTATCACTAGATAGACAGCACCCAACGTGATAGGTAGTGAACCGTATCGCCGTATATAGGCACTGACTATTATCTATTCTGAGGGATAGGCAGGTTTCCTCACGATGTTTTCCCTTACCGTTAGCGACATAACAGTAAATTGAAACTATTGAGAGTATACCATAATTCCATGATTTATGGTATAAGTGTTATGTTCAATCAATCAGCCTATGTCAGTCCACTGCTGGACGTAGGCCTCCCCAAGGGTACGCCACAAAACACGATCACTCGTGGCCGTCAGCCAACCACTACCAGCGACCTTTTTCAGGTCATCGGTCCATCTGGCAGGGGGGCGTCCTACACTACGTTTACCGACCCGGCCGCCATTCGAGAACCGCTTTGCTCCAACGTTCGTCGGTTCTACGACAGACGTGTTTTATGTTATTTAATATCTTTTATTTATTTATTTACAATAGGATAACATACTTTACAGGCAAATCACTAATTCGTATGCTAGTCATAACAAAAACTATTACTTTTAAAATTAATGATAGCAGATTGACAAAAGGAATATATGTGAGTGAAGTGGTAAGGCGGTTACGTAGGGGCCGGCCTAATAAGACATATAACAGTCAGATAGACGCTATATTGAAAAAGGTTGAAGGTAGGAGTTTCTTAACCGCCGAGTGTGTATGAGAAGATGTATGAGTGTCAATGAAGCGAAAGTTTTGGGTTTCCGAAAAATGGTGTTCCGTGATCTCTGCCTACCCCACTACAGGGAATCAGGCGTGATGTGTATGTATGTATTTAAGAATTACTACTATTACTTAAACTAATCGAATAACTTAATCTTAACATCGGTGTTAAGCTTTAGGTCATTGAGAAAGTCCTATTATGTGTCTCGGAGGTATTAACCATATACATTCACGTCCTTTTATCCCTTTCGGGGTGGACAGAACCTCAGAGTCACGATAATATTACCTAGGTCCCATTTTAGATGATATGGAACATTGTTGACTGGTTGCCAGTCCATTGGCCAATAGATTCCATTTAACCATAGTCGGGAAGAACGGCAGCTAGTTAGCATTATTTTTACGTCACAGCTAACACGGTACCGTCCACTTAAAAATACTTTAGAAAGTGCATCTAACTCATCACTACATAGTATAAAACAAATTCGCTTTCTTTGTCCCTATGTCCCTTTGTATGCTTAAATTTTTGAAACTACGCAACGGATTTTGATGCGGTTTTTTTTAATAGATAGAGTGATTCAAGAGGAAGGTTTTTATGTATAATAACATCTATTTAATAGTGGATTAGGCTGTATATTTTATACCCGTGCAAAGCCGGAGCGGGTCACTAGTAGTTACATAAATATTTGACGTTATATTTACGTCATTATATATAGGTAGAGAAAAGCAGCTTGGTCGTATTACGAAGGAATATACAGATATACAGTGGATTTCGTATATAACGTAATAATCCCGACTCTGGCATGTACCAATGAATGACATTTAAATATGTGTTTTTCATTTACGTACATAATTAACAGTCGCTAACGGTGAGGGAAAACATCGTGAGGAAACCTGCCTATCCCTCAGGATAGGTAATAGTCAGTGCCTTTGTACGGCGTTACAGTTTACTATCTATCACGTTGGGTGCTGTCTATCTAGTGATACGCGGGCTTCTAATGACCCATACCTAACATGCCTTCGAAATTTCGGAGATGGGCATTCAAGCCTCTGACTACCCCGCCATAATAAAAAAGGGAGTGTGTATACACAAGTCGTGAAGCCCATGTTATGTATGTATGTTTGTTTCGTATATAACGTTACATCTGGATGTCGTTACAGGCAAAGGCAAAAAGATACAGACGTGTGCCTACCTACATATGGTTTATATTCATTAATTGTTAAAAATAAAATAGTTTTGAACCACACTAAAAGGGCTTTTTCAACGTCTTGATGCGTCGGCTTGCAGTTTTTCTACATTTTTAAGGATTTTGACTCAATTCACTGTAATATTATATCATGGTTCCTTACCTGGGCACGTCATAGGAGGCGACAAAGGGACAATGGGGTCAATAAAACTTAATATCAATGCCATCACAACCCCATAGTTATGCGAAAAGTGACCGACGAGATATTTTTTCTCTCAAGTTCTGTTTATCTTGAAAGGGAATGAAAGACACATACATACATAAATTCACGTCCTTTAATCCCTTTCGGGTTGGACAGAACCTTGGATACGCTAATTTCTCCTAGGTCACTTTTTAGCATGAATATTGGGGTTGCGATGTTATGTGAAACATTCGTTACAAGTTGATAGTCCATCGCCCAATAGATTCTATTTACCCCTAGTCAACTTCTACTATATGTATATCGAGAAGAACGATAGCTAGTTAGCAGTATATTTACGTCCCATACTAGCACAGACCTTACATATATTATCTAGGATAAATACATACATACACATCACGCCTGATTCCCTGTAGAGGGGAAGGCAGAGATCACGGATCCCCATTTGTCCCACTGACAGACCACTTTCTGTAGGATTAATGTATTATATGTAACATACATATTACATAGCGGCTGTAGCCTAGTGGTGAAGACCTCTGGATTTCCACGTCCCAGACTAGCTGGGTGGAAGGTATATTTATATTTAAATAAAATATTATGCAATCACTACATAGTATAAAACAAAGTCGCTTTCTTTGTCCCTATGTCCTTTTGTATGCTTAAATCTTTGAAACTACGCAACGGATTTTGATGCGGTTTTTCTTAATAGATTGAGTGATTCAAGAGGAAGGTTTATATGTATAATAACATCCATTAAATAGTGGAGTAGGCTATATATTTTATACCCGTGCAAAGCCGGAGCGGGTCACTAGTAGGTAATATAATAATACTACGGTGAGAGAAAACATCTGTTTGCCGAACAGTTAATAGAAATGCTTGTAAATAGCGACATGGCTTACCATAGTGTTGTAAAGAACTCGAGTCTTTGAGTCCTAAATTTAGAGCTCGACTCTGCATTACACGACTCGACTCATAACAAAAAGACTCTTAAGAATAAAGAACTCGAGTCTATATGAGCTCTTGAACGCGAGACTCGAGACTCGAGTCTTCTTTAGCGCTCGAGTCCTTTTTACGCGCCGAGTCGCGCTCGAGTTCTTTTCCGCTTTGAGTCATTCTTTTTAAAGCAGCCAATAATTATGCAAATTCCTGAGATTAGCGCGTTCTACCAAACAAATAAACTCTTCAGCTTTATTATATAAGTATAGACATTTATTCTAAATAAATCACTGTCAGCATTTCGAAGACCAGTTTGAAGAAGACTCGAGCTCTTTTAAGACTCGAGCTCTTTTAAGACTCAAGCTCTTTATAAGACTCGAGTCACTCGAGTTCTATTTAAGGTTTCGAGTTCAATAATGGCGCTCGAGTCTTCATGATAGGACTCAGACTCGGCTCGACTCAAGACTCCGAGTTCAGTTAGTTCACTGAGTCTTAGAAAATTGAGTCGAGTCTATCGAATAAGACTAAAAGACTCGAGTTCTTTACAACACTAGCTTACCACCTGTCACATTGAGTACTGACTATCTGGTCAACACATGGGTTCGAGGTGGCCATAGAATTAGGTTAATGGTCGTGAACGCGTTTGTCTTTAGTTAATGTAACATATTGGCAAATACACTACTTCAGACCTTTTTCCTACCTGAGTGTCCCAAAGGTGAAAGTCATAAAATTTTAACCATTACGTTTTGGCAAACAACAATAGTTATGAGCAATCTCTTTTTTGTCAGTTGTTTTCGCTATTTAGTATTTTATTGACCTGTGTAAAGAAACCGTGCTAGTTGGTTTTATGAATACAGTAATGACTAACTGCCACTCTTGCGGCGCTTCTAAGATAAATAACGGTAAATTGAAGTGTGCGTTACGGCGTTACCCCAGCCAGAAAATGTCAAAAATCGTCATCCAAGTGCAATAGATTTTTAGATATACAGCTTCTGTAAATGGTATAAAGATTTTTAAATTTGGTAAAACGATAGTTTTTGAATTATTTGACAAAAACAGTTCCGGCTGGAGTAACGTTACCCCAGCCAGATCTTTCGTTTTCTTACTGATATTTTGAAATAAATTTTATCCAAATATTTAGACATCAATTTGAAATAAATGTTACAACTTAATTTGTCTATGTATTTGCTATGGCTGCGAAGATATTCAAAATCCTGCTGGGGTAACGTTGCACGATTGCTGCATCTCCGAATTCACTAAGCGGATGATTATAATTTTTGTACACGACAACTGGCTAATTAGTTATGATTTGTTACGTAATAAAAGAATCCACAACAATGCACCGTTTTAAAGTTATTTTAGTAAATAAAAATGGTCCTTTAGTAGGACCTAGCACTTCCAATAGGCGCTCCAAAGACTAACTCAAAATGTTATTATATAGATAATTACTGCCTATAAATAGCACTGAAGTTTCATTAGTATCCTATACGTAATTAAAAAGTAGTAAATAAAACTTAAATTTGTTCCGGCCGCGGCGCGCAGCGGAGTTATGTGACGACCGATTAACTGAGTTTCCTGTATAGTAGTGGTAACTGAATCTAAATCAATAATTAGATATACAGTTCAATTGTATACCTGTGAAATTTCAGACTTGTACACTAATTAATTAACGAGATAATCGAAAAAAATGATTTACGCGTGGTAACCCGACCAAATCTAGAATGTTATGAAAAAGCGGCCGCGCGATACAGTATACCAACCTTCTAAAATTAACACCTTAATTGGAATGAGAAGTTGGTACAGTCACTAATAAAATTTGTTTGATTCAATAATTAAAGCTATCATACAAAATTTTTGAATTTATTATTTTAAACCTAATTATTATTTGCTTAGGTATTTTTAATTAAGTTTTTTTAATGGTTGGAAAACAAACAGTAAATTATTAAAAATAGCCAAATAAGAAGTACCTATCTACATTATTGTGGATTCTTTTATTACGTAACAAATCATAACTAATTAGCCAGATGTCCTGTACAAAAATTATAATCATCCGTTAAGTCAATTCGGAGATGCAGCAATCGTGCAACGTTACCCCAGCAGGATTTTGAATATCTTCGCAGCCATAGCAAATACATAGACAAATTAAGTTGTAACATTTATTTCAAATTGATGTCTAAATATTTGGATAAAATTTATTTCAAAATATCAGTTAGGGAACAAAAGATCTGGCTGGGGTAACGTTACTCCAGCCGAAACTGTTTTTGTCAAATAATTCAAAAACTATCGCTTTACCAAATTTAAAAATATTCATACCATTTACAGAAGCTGTATATCTAAAAATCTATTGCACTTGGATGACGATTTTTGACATTTTCTGGCTGGGGTATCGCACACATATTTCCATGATTTATGGTATAAGTGTTATGTTCAATCAATCAGCCTATGTCAGTCCACTGCTGGACGTAGGCCTCCCCAAGGGTACGCCACAAAACACGATCACTCGTGGCCCTCAGCCCATCACTACCAGCGACCTTTTTCAGGTCATCGGTCCATCTAACAGAGGGCGTCCTACACTACGTTTATCGACGCGACCGCCATTTGAGAACCACTTTGCTCCAACGGTTGTCCGTTCTACGACATACGTGTTTTATGTTATTTAATATCATTTATTTATTTATTCACAACAGGATAACATACTTTACAGGCCTATACTACAATACCTAATACTCGTATGCTAGCCATAACATAAACTATTACTTTAAAAATTCATGATAGCAGATTGACAATAGGAATATATGTGAGTGAAGAGGAAGAGCGGTTACGTAGGGTATGATAATTAGATAGACGCTATATTGAAAAAGGTTGACGTTAGGAGTACTTAACCGACGAGTGTGTATGAGAAGATGTATGAGTGCCAATGAAGCGAAAGTGGTTTGTCAGAATCGGGACAAATTTGGATCCATGATATCTGCCTACCTAACTACAGGGGCGTAATGTGTAAGTATGTATGTATGCATTTAAAAATTACTACTATTACTTAAACAATTACTTAATCATTACATCGGTATTAAGCTTTAGGTCATTGAGAAAGTCCTATTATGTGTCTCGGAGGTATTAACATATACATTCACGTCCGTTTATACCTATCGGGATGGCAGAACCTCAGAATCATGATAATGACTCCTAGGTCACATTTTATATGATATGGAACATTGTTGACTGGTTGCCAGTCCATTGCCCAATAGATTCCATTTAACCCTAGTCCCTTAGTCGCCTCCTACGATATGCCGGGAAGAACGGCAGCTAGTTAGCATTCCTTTTACGTCACAGCTAACACGGTACCGTCCACTTAAAAATATTTTAGAAAGTGCAACTAACACACCATCATCATAATCAGCCTGTATCAATCCACTGTTGGACATATGCCTCCCCCAAATGACGCCACTTTTCCCTGTCAGTGGCCGTTCGCAGCCATTCGATGCCGGCCAACCTGCGCAAGTCGTCTTCCCACGTTAAAGTTATTGTTAAAAGTAAAAGAGATAAGCGATCTATTGTTTAAGTAAATTTTTGGCCATAAAAAGACATTATACTTGGGTGGTAGATCATAAATATTTGTATTAGGGGCTTGCAAGTGTTTTGCTATTTTTTGTTTGTCCCGTGTGAATCTGTTAAGACAATAGAATTTAGCCAACTACCTGTCTTTCCATTATGTCCTATGACGCCAGTAACAGATAAGAGGTAAATTAAATTACTTAAAGGTTAATTTCGCCATCTACATAATATCAGCGTTGCGTTTGCTACCCACCGTAACATACCCAGCTGATTTGGAACCCTTTTGCTGCGACAAATAACATGCACAAGCTATACCCCCTAGTTTGTAACTTTGATTTGTAAATTTCCGTATTGTGAATAAACGCTTTATTAAAAAATCAATATTATTTATGTTCCGCGGTCACTGTAGTATCGAACAATTTAACCTTAAAATCAAACTATAAATATTATGATGATGCTGATATGCCAAGATGCAGATATAAATAAGTATTTATACACTTATGTTTTTGTATAACGTAATGTATGCATACCTACAGGTATTTGGGTACATACTTATATTGTTAAATCATGGTATTTAGCCTTTTTATTCTTCTCTTCAGGCAATAGTCAGTGCCTGTAAACGGTGCCATAAAAAAACTACCTGTTACGAATGGTCCTGAATATTTTGTATAAAGATGATAAGATGTAGCCATAAATGAAATCCGTATAATTACCTAATCGACACCCGAACCCCTGACTATCCCAGTAGGAAACATCAAGAATAGTATGTTATGTACGAGTATGTACGCTAATGTAATTTCATCAGGAATCTTCTAGACCCATACATACATACATACAAATATTAACGCCTCTAGTTCCCTACTACACCATTTCTTGAAGAACTAATTGTATGAGTACGTAGTAAAAGAAATCTGATGGACGATGGGCTAGCAAGCGGTTACCAATGTTCTATATGACATCACAACCCCAATATTCATGCTGCATATTATTATAATATAATATCTCATATTATAATATAATATTGAATCATATTATAATATCTCAAAGGTTCTACAAATCCACTCGTGAATGTATACTATAATTATTGCACTATATAGTTATGTCTTGTCATTGATTTTTTGTAATAAAAATGCATTTACGAAACGCGTCTAATACTACAGGGAGGGAAAACAACGTGAGGAAACCTACCTGTTCCCTGAACAGGTAATAGTTAGTGCTTGTAAACGGCGAGATGGCTTACCACCTGTCACATCGAGTACTGACTATCTGATCAACCCGTGGGTTCGGGGTGTCCATAGAATTACTATCTTCGCAATTCCGGGGTTGGAAACCTGAACCTCTGACTACCCCGCAAGAGTTAATGGTCGTGAACGCGTTTGTCTAATAATTACTACGAGTGTTACACATATTTGAAAATACGTAGGTGACGCGATGACGGTAGAAATACTTATAACCGCCGAGTGTATATAAAGTGTATGGATATCAATGAAGCGAAAGTGTTTTATCAGGATTGAGACAAATGGGGATCCGTGATATCTATATATCTATCTACACCTCTGTAGAGAAGTGATGTGAAGGGGTGTGATTTATACACGTAATTAGTAACTTGTTTGTCTTTTTACTGTCTACCTACGTATACATCATCATCAGCCTGTATCAATCCACTGTTAGACATAGGCCTCCCCCAAATGACGCCACTTCTCCCTGTCAGTGGCCGTTCGTATCCATTCGATGCCGGGCAACCTGCGCAGGTCGTCTTCCCACCTTGCCGGGGGGCGTCCCACACTACGTTTACTGAGACGCGGTCTACGTATACAATGAATAATATCTTTCTTACATTCTTTCTTTCTATAATATTCGCAGGGCAAGAAGTTGCAAAGCTCTCGTAAGCCCCCCACGGGAAAAGCAGACCAGGACGCGGAGGGAGATGAAGAAGAAGATGCCATTGTGCAGCTCAAGAAAGTCGATGTGAGTATATATGGATACATTTACAGTATACATAGATACATACATACGTATATATACATTCACACGTGCCATTTAAATGAGTAAAACAGAATCACCCATCTATAGAATACAAGAATAGAATAGAAATAACATTATTAATTAACTAGCGCCCCGCTCCGGCTTCGCACGGGTATAAAATATATAGCCTACTCCACTATTTAATGGATGTTATTAAACATATAAATGATCCTTTTGAATCACTCTATCTATTAAAAAAAAACCGCATCAAAATCCGTTGCGTAGTTTCAAAGATTTTTTTTAATTTTTTTATTCTTTATTAAGCCATTCACCACTAAGGTTATGTCGGCTGGTTTCAAAGATTTAAGCATACAAAGGGACATAGGGACAGAGAAAGCGACTTTGTTTTATATTATGTAGTGATAGTGATATACATTAGGACACATATTTAACAAATTTTAACAACACTCTGAGGTTCTCTCCCTCCCAAAAGGCATTGAAAGACGTGAATGTATAATTTACACGTACGTAGTCATAACCACTGACTGTGTATGAGTGCCAATAAAACTGAAAGTGGTGTATCGGGACAGATTGGGAGTCGTGATCTCTGCCTGCCACTCTGCAGGGAAACGGGCTTGAGTGTATGTATGTATCTATGTACACATGCTTGTACTAACAAACATACATACATGTGTCGCCTGAAACTAAAACATAGTGTTAATGTAAGGTGCTCATAAGCTGAGGCTTAAATACAATGCTAACTATAGTATATTCGCATTAAGAAAATAGTGACGTCATCGTGTACCCACGATTTGACCAATGAGACGTGACAACGGTTGTCTGCAATTGGTCAATGTGAATTGTTTTCTCATTAACTAATGTCTCATTGGTCAGTTTAACCTCTATATATAATGACGTCACTATTTACTTAACGCGAATAAGACTATAGCTGCATTTTACCTCGTCATAGCTTCAGAGGCTACTATAGGATTAGGAGCCTTTAAATTTTCTTTAGCAATTTGTGAATGTGTGTGTAATTGCTAACTTCTTATTGGCAGGAGTAAACTTCTTAAACTAATTCATTTTTATAATTCCTCAGACTGTTAACAACTTGTATGTTGAAGATGAATATGGAGGGTATGTATAAACATCACACTTATTATCTACAACTCTGTATACAGATATTAATTATAAAATAAATAATTAAATTACGATGAGGGAAAACATCGCGAGGAAACCTAACTAATCCTCGAAACAGGTAATAGCCTGTGCTTGTGAATTACACGATTTCCCACCTGTCTCAGTAAGTACTGATTATCTGGTCAACATGTGGATTCGAGGTGGTCATAGAATTACTACCTCCGCAATTGCGGAGATGGACACTCGAAGGTCAGTTTTTTGAGCGTGAGTGAAGTGTAAGTATTTATGAATGAAACGAGATTAAACCATGTCCTATATTACAGTACCAGTATTTAATATAGGATAGTCCTGTGTTAATCTGGGACGTAAAAAGAATGCTAAGTAACTGCTATTCTTCTCGGCATGTCGTAGGAGGCGACTAAGGGCCTTGGGATATATGTAACCAATTGGAAAAGGGCTAGCAACCTGTCACCAATGTTCCACATAACATTACAAACCCTATATTCATGCTAAAAGCAACCTCGAAGATATTATAGCGTCTTCAAGGTTCTGTCCACTCCCAAAAGGATTAAAGGCCGTGAATGTATATAAACCTGCCTATCCCTCAGGAAAGGTAATAGTCAGTGCCTATATACGGCGATACGGTTCACTACCTATCACGTTGGGTGCTGTCTATCTAGTGATACGCGGACTTCGAATGACCCATACCTAATGTGCCTTCGATAAATCGGAGATGGGCATTCAAGTCTTTGACTACCCCGCCATAATAAAAAAAAGGGAGTGTGTATACACAAGTCGTGAAGCGTATGTTATGTTATGTATATGTGTGTTTTTCAGCGAATATGGACACCATTCACCATATACACAACTCCCTGCCGAACCGCTGGTAGCAATGAGGTACTATGTCTATGAATTATTATTATACATACACACAACATGTATAATTCTTGAAAGGGTAACATAGACTGAACGATAAGTTGGAAAAAAATGTAACATTGGGTCGGCGAATCATTAAATTATATTTGTCAGTATTGTTCAGGTGGTAAAAATAATAATAAATTAACTAATAGTCACTACTTATCCCGTTGTGGAAATAGAGGTGTGAATATATGTTTGTATTTTTTCATATTTTTCATATATCTGGTTTTTTTAAGCAAATAAAGATTTGTTGTAAGTATTGGGATATTATTCTACTAATGTGTGTTTATATGTATGTACATATTAAGCTTACAAAATATGTGAATAGTCTAAATATTTTCGATTGCCTGTCTATCCTGTTAGGGAAGCAGAGGCGTGAAGTATATAGAGGCGTAATTTTTATTTGTTAAGTTAGTTTTACGTTATTCTTTTCTGTGTTGTGCTGGGCCCTAATCCACTAATACTTTTTCGAAAAAAAATGACTCTTTTGCCGATTTTAATAGTGAAATTTGTCACTTTTGCTAATCTACTGCCAACTTCACATTATTACTGATCTGATATTGAACCGTGTTTGAGCTTAAACGCCTTAGTGGACTAAGGCCTCTGTTATTTTACTTACTTATCAATGTAAATAATTTTTTTAATGTATGTATCTACTTTCACAGAATCCAGGACAGCTTAGAAAAGCTGCCAATACTGTCGCAATTCGGAAAGCAGGAGGTCCCTGCCACCCGCTATGGGTTTACGCCCGTGAGTATATTCATAGTAGATCGATGGAATAACAACCTGTCATGTTAGGTACTGAATATCATGTTAAATATGGGCTTTGGATGGTAAAACGTAGTACATAAATAGTTAACCCATCAGTGTTCAACGCCGATAGAACTAGGGATCAATTAAATCTATATGTCTATCTATATATCTATGGGTGATAGGCTAGCAATCTATCACCAATATTCTATATCATAGCCTAAAAGATGCAGACGGTTTTGCTAAAAATGATCAAGGCGACATGTCACCAAAATTCTATCGAACCCCGCCAGGGAAAAGGAACAATTTATTACATATTTAACCCTTAAACCCAAGTTTTACCGGATAATAAATTTCCAATGTGAAAGAACAGGGGCCCAATTCTACTAATACGTTTTAACACAATCGTATTTCAGTATAGTGTGAAGTTAGTAGTGGATTAGCAAGTGTCATATTTCGCTTTCAAAATGGCTTAATTTTTCACTTATACCAGTCCAAGGTTGACTTCGCACGTCGTCGTTTATTCATGCTAAAAAGTGACCAAGGAGATATTATTGTGTCTCGAAAGGTTTGGCCCCCGAAAGGGATTAAAGGACGTGAATGTATATGTATGTATGTAATAAAAAGACATTTACGAAATGCATCGATTTATACGGTGAGGGAAAACATCGTGAGGAAACCTACCCATTCCCCGAACAGGTAAAATAGTCAGTGCTTGTAAATGGCGACCTGTCAAATTGAGCACTGACTATCTGGTCAACACTTAGGTGTAAGGTGTTCAAAGAATTACTACCTTCGCTATTGTGGAGATGGAAACCTGAACCTCTGACAACCCCGCAAGGGTTAATGGTCGTGAATGCGTTTGTTTGTATTTTTTTTTGTATTGGAAATAGATAGTCTGAGACATAACAAGAATGCAAACTAGCTGTCTTTCGTAGGCGGCTATTAGCCCAATTCAATCTATTGGACGACCTCCGTGGCGCGATTGGTTAGCCTCTTACGCTAATCGTAAGGTCCCGGGTTCGATTCCCGGTGGAGGCAGAATTAAGAACTATGCTTTTCGTCTGCTTTCCAGTCTGGTTGTTGATTATATATACTATATAAAGCAAGGGTTAATGGTAGTGAACGCGTTTGTCTTTTGTATATATTTATGTACCTATTTCTAAATAGCTGTGTCCCAACGAGACTTGTACCCTGGAGCGAACGGACGATTTCCTGGCTACCCTCCCTCCTTACATGACCACCAGTACCGGGGTCTACATCGATAAGACCTTCGAGGAATACCAGCCTTGTACTCCTGGTGAGTATTTTAACAATAGAAAGAAAGAAAGAAAGAAAAACATTTATTCACTGCTATACATACACATTTTAACATAACACTATTTATACACACTTTGATACAATAACAATACACGTACATATAAGGAGTAGGCACTTGATGCAGTGAAAAGGTGCTGTCTCAGTATTCGATGCAGCTAAGCAGCATCACTGATCCTCCGACAGCACCCAAACCTAAGTCTGTCACTAGCTGAATATAATAATACATACTATACATACATACATAATAAAATAATAATACCTTTATTCACCAAAGAGGTAACATAATCACAAATACCTTACTGCCATCACTAGATTATAGAGATAACCTGTATCGATGACAGCAGGCTCAAAAACATTGCACACACAGTGTAAAGCTTATTCTATAGTTACAGATTCAAGGAATATAACCCACCATTGACAAAGTCAAAACAGCACCTAGAATTTCCAAATAGTGACAATCGTAATGTCACCAGCTCCTTACTTCATATATTTACTTACATATACTAGTTATACTAGTATAGTATTCTTATATGTATCTGTGCCTATACTAAGCATATCCGGCGACACCTAACGACGCACAGGTCCTAAACGCCATATAGCAATTTTACAGGAGAGAGGTTTAAAGTTGAAAAAGTTGTCGTGAAAACAAAAATGTCTAATATTTTTTACCGCCTAGACGCCAAAAAAGTCGTCATTTCGTATATTTAAATTAATTTCACCAAAACCAACTGCGCCTTTTGGTGTCGAAATAAAAGTTCAATAATATAAGAAATTTTGCAATTTTCATTCATTTTACAAAAAACTCGACCTATTGCGTATATTTTATGAACTAAGTAATACCTTTGTAACTTTACGAACAAATTAATACCATTGAACATTGTTACCGGCGGCGGCGATATTGCAATTGCCATGTTACGCCATATGGGTCAACTGATTTGCGAGCAAAATGTCTAAGCTTGTATCGAAATGTTTGATCAGATTCACCGTCTACCCTCATTTCAACGCTTCTAAAGCCACTTCTACACACCACAATAACAGTAATTTTACAAGCTTACAAGTTCACACAAACAGGTAATAGTTAGTGCTTGTAAATGGTGACATGGCTTACGACCTGTCACATTGAGTCTATCTGGTCAACACGTAAGTTCGTGGTGGCCATATAATTACTACCATCGCAATTGTGGAGATGGAACCTAAACCTCCCACTACCCCGCAAGGGTTAATGATCGTGAACGCGTTTGTCTTACAAGTTTACAAGCTTGAAATATATTTCCCAGAACAACTAGCCGAACTAAAAAAGCGTTTGGAGACCAAAAAGAAGGTTGATGTGGTGGAGACGCCAGATCTCCATGAATTTGAACCCTCCGGAAAAGAGGTGCAAACTTCTCTGATTCTCTTGGACGATATGTACGCTTGTAAATGTCCTAAACCATCCCCAGTCGACAGTATGGTCCAATTGCCTGATGGTAAGTTTCAGGATGTAATATAATAATAATAAAACATTCATATAACAGTCAGATAGACGCTATATTGAAAAAAGGTGACGTTAGGAGTACCTATAACTGCCGAGAGCGTATGAGAGGATGTATGAATATCAATGAAGCGAAAGTGGTCTCTCAGGATCGGGACAAATGGGGATCCGTGATCTCTGCCTACCCCTCTACAGGGAATCAGGCGTGATATGTATGTATGTAATAAAACATTTTTTACAGCCACAAAAACATACACAAACAATACAGTTTTAAGAGATTCGCGATTTACACTCATGATTAATAACTAACGGGACTTATGGCGTATGTTTTTATATAATAAAGTTACCCTAAAATCACCCTAATAAAGTTAGTCTGCCAGTGACCATGGCTGCTGCAACGAAGCCGAAACGTCGGGAAGGTAACTTTATTATATAAAAACATACGCGATAAGTCCTGTTAGTTATTAATCATACACAATACAAATATTTTACAAATCTAACTTACAAACTAGGGGGTATAGCTTGTGCATGTTATTGTCGGTTGCAGCAAAAAGGTTCTAACTCAGCTGGGTATGTTACGTTTGGTTGCAAACGCAACATACATATACATTCAAGTCTGTTAGTTCCTTTCGGGGTGGACAGAACCTTGGAAGGGAATATCTGCTAGGTCTTCGTTATAAAAAGTGACTTCATATACCAAACAAACAATGACATAATGTGTACAGAAATATACCCAATAAGACGTATGACAGTCAGATAGACGCTATATTGAAAAAGCGTGACGTTACCTGTAACCGCCGAGTGTGTATAAGAAGATGTGCGAAAATGGTCTGTCAGGATCGGGACAAATGGAGATCCGTGATCTCTGGTAACCCCTGTACAGGGAATCAGGCGTGATGTGTATGTATGTCAATCAGTAAATGCGAGATCAGTGGGGATTACCATTTGGGATCTACACGGAACGCATTGACTGATATTGCCACTGGTAACTTATAAATGAATGAATGAATAATAATAAAGCATTTATTTACAACCACAAAAACATATACAATACAAATATTTTACAAATCTAACTTACAAACTAGGGGGTATAGCTTGTTCATGTTATTGTCGCAGCAAAAAGGTTCTAACTAAAGGGTATGTTACGTTTGGTGGCAAACGCAACATACATATACATTCAAGTCTGTTAGTCCCTTTCGGGGTGACCAGGGCCCTTACTCCACTAATTCATTTTAGCCACAATATTACTTCAATATCGATACTGTGGCAATTCAGTGGACGTAATTTGACACTTTTGGCACTCCACTAACAAATTTTGGCCACTAAGGGGCTATCGAACTACATCTGCGTCTGAAGTACAAAAAAGGCTACTCCACTAACCAAACGTCAGTCAATGTCAGTTCAATATCCTTATATTTCATACTCCACTATTGACATTTCCATACTTGAGTGGCCACTGACTCGCTATTGAGGCGCTATTGTGGCTGTCAAAATATTAGCAGAGTGCCACTTTTACGGCCGAGACGCAGAAGTATCGCAATAGCGACGCAGTTGAGTGGCTGTCAAAGTTAATTAGTGGAGTAAGGGCCCAGAACTTTGAAGGGAATATCTGCTAAGTCTTCGTGCTAAAACGTGACTTCATATATCGAACATAATTTCTTTTAACATTTTGCACGCGTCTCTATACAGTGATGTTGGTATTTATAACGTCGCCTTTATTCATCTCCTTTATTGCTGATCCTGACAAAGCACTTTTGCTTCATTGACATCCATGTACATCATACACATTATAGGTACTAGTAACGTCACCCTTTCCGATATTTTTCCGTCTATTTGTGCGTCGAAAATCTTATTATGTTGATTGTGTAACCGGGTTGAAGTTTTTGTGGTAGCTTGAAGTTGTTGATGGTTTACCTGACAGTGAAGATAATAAATATTGGGGTTGTAATCACACATGGAACATTAGTCACAGGTTGCTAGCCCATCGGCTAATGTATTTCATTTACCCCTAGTCCGGGGGTAAGGCAGGCGTGAGTAGTGTGAAGAACAGAAGAACATGTATGAGATAGTTAATGTGCGTAAGTGAAGCAAGGGAGTTTTGTCAGGATCGTTGCAGGTGGCGATAGTTTCTGCCTATCCCTTTGGGGACGTAGAGGCGTGAATATATGTATGTGTAACCGCCCTTCCACCTTATACCCACTAGCTCAATTGACTGAACCTGTTACTATTCATAGTTTAAATTTTGAGTACTTTAATACCCATTCAATTGACCCTGTATCTTCTTTCAGTGACCCATCTAAAGCCGGTGAAAAAGCTGATAGACCGTGTGATGACAGAGTGCATGGGACAAGAAAGGACTGAGGGATTCAAGGTGGTGGACGACATTCGGAAACCTAGTATCTTATCGTGAGTATAGCCTGAAAAATTAATGTTAATATCTTTCTAAGTACTTACGGTGAGGGAAAACATCGTGATGCAACCTACCTATTCCTTGGAATAGAGCCTAATAAGACATATGACAGTCAAATAGACGCCATATTGAAAAAGGGTGAAGTTGAAAGTACTCATAACCGCTGAGTATGTATGAGAGGTGTATGAGTAACAACGAAGCGAAAGTGGTTTGCCAGGATCGGGACAGATGGGGATCTGTGGATATCTGCCTTCTTCTCTACAGCGAAACAGGTATGATGTGTGTGAGAATGTAGTCTGCTAAGTTACTTTCACTCAGAAAAAGATTATATATACGATTGTAATATCTTCCTTTAACTCCGCAGGAACAATTGTGCCGACATGAACCAATCACGAAGAATAAAAGAGCTGAAAGAGATCATGTTGAACACAGGCGGAGCAGACCTCTTTGAAACCAGCGAACCGGTGTTGCAATAAAAAACTATTTACTTTCAACTGTATATTAAATTAAAACCCTCAAATACAAATTTCAGTACAACACATTTACGAAAAGTTTACAATCAATCATTCATGTTCACGTTAATGTTATCCATTTCGTGTGCGATCAAGTCTTCTATTGTCACTTTGGTGTTACTGCCACTGGTGTGTTTTTCGATACACGACCCCTCTAGTTTCGTCGCACTAAATCCTTTATGATCTTCTGTTAGGAAATCTTCCTTTTCCAGGTCTTTGAACAGGTCAGATTTGACTACTTCTACTGGAAAATCTTCCATCGTCTCCATCGTTGCATAGGTAAGACTGGACTTTGGCGATATATGCGAAACTTTAGAGTCCCTAACAAGAACTGGTATTCTACTAACATCTTCTTTCATTTTGTGTTCTTTTTCCTTAAACCCACCTGAACTGTCAGTGTCTTTATCCGATGCATTTAAAGTTCCTAGGTTTAGTGCTTCAACGGATTCTGGTTTTGAGCTAGCATCTGCCTTGATGCCTAGCTTAGCACCATCGCTGATAGAGTCTAGGGAAATCGTGTGGTTCAAATCAATCTCCTTCCGCCTCGTCTTCCTCTCCAGTTGTTTCTGGAGTTCTTCTATTCTCTCTTCTTTCAGCTTCACCAGTTGCTCTAGGTGGTTTACCTGGGAATTCAATTTATTTTTACGTAAGATATTACACAAACTGGGTGCGCGTGGCACAGGACCGTGTTAAGTGGCGCAAACTGAAGGAGGCTTACACCAAACTGGTCGAGTGGCTGAGAAGAAGGACATTACATTTAAAGTTCGGTTTTGTGCAGTGTTGGGGACTTGACTCTAAACCAGTAGGTTCAAATTATGCCTGAGCCTACCAATAGAAATTAATATTTCTGATTCTTTGTTTGCATTCACAGAATAAAAAATACATTAGTGTAATGTACCAACAACGGTGAGAAAAAACAACGTTAAGAAACTTAATTATATTTCTTGGAACAGATTATACACCACTAAGTTTACAATTACTATTGCAAATGGCGACACAGCTTACTCGGCCCCTAAGCAAGTGACGGAAGCGACAGTTAAATACAAAATGGCTATTAAAATTTATCAGCTAATTGGACGTAATATTATAAACTTTTTTTTTATATTTTTAACGTGACCCCATTATGCACCGCTAACAAAAGTCTGAATGCTATAATTTTAAGATTTAATAATATCCACGTTGGGTGCTGTCTATCTAGTGATACGCGGGCTTCGAATGACCCATACCTAACATGCCTTCGAAATTTCGGAGATGGGCATTCAAACCTCTGACTTCCCCACCATAATAAAAAAAGGGAGTGTGTATACACAAGTCGTGAAGCGTATGTATGTATGTAATAATATTACTTTTATCAGCTGACCAATACAGTAGTGATTTTGTATTGGACGATTTTTCCGAATAACAGTAGAAATACTGCCAATAAACCAAAATGCAGCTGGGCACAACTCACACTCTGCTTGAGGATCTCGATGGACTCCTTGGTGTCCTGCAGCTCCTGCTTCTGCGCCAGGAAGCTCTGGTAGCTGATCACCTTCTGCTGGGAGGTGGCCAGCACGCCGTTCACCCGCGTCTTCACCGGCACCATCAGCACGTTTTCTGGTTAAGGAATAATATATATACAGCTTACCGACAAAAATAAGAAGTTGGGATTTCCATCTCAGTAATTGTGAAATGGATACATACGGACACATCCCGTGTGCTTTCCTACAAAATTCTCTAATCAATATCACTTTCGCTTCATTGACATCCAAACACTTCGTCATACACACTCGGCTCTTATAGGTGACTTCTAATTAATATTAAACATTTTCACGCCCATTAACCCTTGCAGGAAAGACAGAAGTTCGCGATCATGATGTGTTGATCAGATAGTAAGTCTTCAATGTAACAGGTGGTAAGCCATGTAATGGAATATAATGTATATGCTAAAAGTGAGGGAGGCTTACCATCCTCGGCACAGGCTTCGTAGTAGCTGCCTCCGCTGGACACGTGCTCTTGTTCCTTGGACTTATTCAGCTCCTCATCACGATGGATCTTGTCCCTAACTGGAAATGTATGAAATGAATGAACTGTATGAAGTTAGTCAGTGCCTATATACGGCGATACGGTTCACTACCTATCACGTTGGGTGCTGTCTATCTAGTGATACGCAGGCTTCGAATGACCCATACCTAACATGCCTTCGAAATTTCGGAGATGGGCATTCAAGCCTCTGACTACCCCGCCATAATAAAAAAGGGAGTGTGTATACACAAGTCGTGAAGCGTATGACTGAACTGTATGAAGTTAACAAAACAATAAATAACAGGTACATACACCTTGGTGACATACACAATACGCCTGATTTCCAGTAGAGGGGTAGACAGAAATCACGGATCCCGATCTGTCCCGATTATGAAAGACCACTTTCGCTTAATTAACACTCATACACGTCCTTATAGAGTCGGCGGTTATAGCTACTTCGAAAGTCTCCCTTTTATACATACACATTAACGTCTTTTCGTAATAAATATACATTTACGGAATGCGTCGCATACTACCGTGAGGGAAAACATCGTGAGGAAACCTACCTGTTCCTCGAACAGTTAACAGTTAGTGCTTTTAAACGGAGACATGGCTTACCACCTGTCACATTGTATAAAAACAGTAATAGAATGGTCAGTCACTGCCATTTTTCAGTATCGTAAAAGGTGTGTATGTGATTAGGGGTATGTGTAGTTAATAAGGCTTTATGTAGTAACATGGAACCAATTTTGTATGGTAATTCAATCATATATACATGCATACATACACGTCACGCCTGTTTCCCTGTAAAGGGATAGGCAGATATCTCAGATCCCCATTCTGACTAACCACTTTCGCTTCATTGACACTCATACACCTCCTCATACACGCTCGGTGGTTATAGGTACTTCTAACGTCATCCTTTTTCAATCGTTTCTAATAATAATATATGTAATATACCTAGCCTAATATGCAATAGTAATCCTTAAGTTTAAAGAGATATTATGTTTCTAAAGTTCCGTCCATCCCGCAAAGCATAGAAGGTCGTGTAAATGAAACTCATGAGGTGATGGAATAGCAATTAGGCACCAATATTTAATATTATTGCCAGTAGGTACAGCCCAGGTAAGTATGTTATTGAAAGTGACTAAGAAGATACTATATATCTGCACTTCTGTTTACTTCGATAGATATTGAAAACGGATGTGCTTTTGTTAGCCGAAGGTACCGGTCAAGTATAAGGCTAAGACTAATGTAAATAAAGACTAATGTAATAGCATGTTCAGGGCCCTTGTTCCACTAATTCATTTTCGCCACAATACATATATTACTTGAGTATAGATACTGTAATACTTCTGCGTCTGAAGTACAAAAAAGCTACTCCACTAATAAAACGTCCGTCAATGTCAGTTCAATAGCCTTATATTTGGTACTCCACTATTGACATTTCTATACATGAATTGCCACTGAAGCTCCACTGACTCGCTATTGAGGCACAACTGTGGCAGATCAAAATATTAGCAGAGTGGCACTTTTACAGCCGAGGCGCAGTAACGACGCAATTGTGTAAATGTCAATGTTAATTAGTGGAGTAAGGGCCCTGCATTTCTACTTATCGTCGTTGCGCCTGGAAGAACCGATAAAGACAAAATCGTAACTTTTGATACAAGACATAAAACTGTTTTTTTACTTATTTTAGGACGCGGATTTTTGTTTGAAAGTTACATAGCGGAAAAGCTACGAACGTATTCTTTTAAGATATTATAAAATGAGTTTCACAGGTATGACGACAGGCGCAGCAAGAAAACTTTCATAGTGAAAAAGATCATTTTTCTTAAGATAATGTTTATCGGTTTTTCCAGGGGCAACGACGTTATGTTTTCACATTCAATTTAAGTGTCTATGTTTACCTAAATGACAGTGAGAGAAAGCATCGTGAGGAAACCTACCTATTCTAGAGAAAAAGTAATTATTATCGTTAGTATCTGTACGCGGTGACATTATACATACATATATGATGTGTATGTATGTGCAACGTTATATTTGTATATACCTATTTGATACTGTCTTTTAAAAGGTAAGTGTTTAGAACAGACTTCATCTCAAAACAAACTTACTATACACTATTTGCGTTAATAAAAAAGTGATGATATGATATTCAGAGGTTAAACTGACCAATGAGACGTGAGTAAATGAGTGAAAAGTCACATTGACCAATTGTAGACAACCGTTATCACGTCTCATTGGCCTAATCGTGGGGAAATGACATACTATAAATATTTAACTTCCCTACTTATCATAGGACTAAGATACTGAGAGTCATTTAGTGGAATTCATTGGTCGATGAGATAACAACCAGTCACAAATTTCCACATAAATATCATCATAACCTCTCTCGTAACACTCTACTAAGAAACGTGTGTCTTTGGTTTAAGGATTCTATTGGGCGATGAGCTAGCAAACTGTCATAAAAACATTTCATAGACATTAAAATTTTTATACTAAAATTAAAACTGCTTTCTATGGTTAATATAGCAGATACCAAAATAACAAACAAGCACACCCTCTTAATACTCAAAGAAACCCACTCAACATATAATAATAATAAAAGATTATTCAGTAAAAGATGGTCTCGGCAAACGTAGTGTAGGACGCCCCCCTGCCAGGTGGACCGATGACCTCAAGAAGGTTGCTGGTAGTGGCTGGATGAGGGCCACGAAAGATCGTCTTTTGTGGCGTACCCTTGGGGAGGCCTACGTCCAGCAGTGGACTAATACAGGCTGATTGACAGTAAAAGATACATCATTTTACAAAAAATAACATACTCCCTAAAAAGTAATAAAAAATTAATTAGCATTCAAGAGTAACTCATTGTCAGTATATGTAATTTACAGTTTGCAGCCATGCACTTACTTTTTTCCTACATTCGAACCTACTTAGGCTGTATAAGTTGAATAACTTATTTACACAATTATATACACGAGGACTTTGATACAAACAAACACGGTTCTGTCCACCCCACAGCACTTACCCATGATAAGCACCCGTTCAATGACACCAGGTGTGCAGCTGGCCAGCTGTTCCATGGAACTTGGACTCAGGGTCAATCTCAGCTTGCGGAGTACCTGTTAAAGGGGATTAGGGTGGTATATATATCATATGTATATAGTAGGATGGTGTGATTATTAGATTAAGATCCTAGGAACTATAAAACTTTGCAAAGATTAGTTTCATTGACTAATTTATCGATAAAAACCTGTCACAAATGATCAGTATAACATTGTGATGTTGTGATGACCCCAATATTCATGTCGATGAGTATCCAAGGAGATGTCCTCCATGTTTCATGTTCTGTCCACCCCGAAAGGGTCTAAGGGACGTGAATGTATCTCCAAGGTCACTTTTAAGCATAAATATTGGGGTTGTGATGTTATATGGAACATTGATGACAGGTTGCTAGCCTATCGCCCAATACATCCCATTTACCCCAAGTCTTAGATAATCCTAAAGCGTATAATGAGCACCTTAAATAATGATTCGGACTAGTAATTTAACTTTATTAAAAAGTAATAAAAACACATTTACGTAATACATCGAATTATACGGTGAGGGAAAAAATAGTGAGGAAACCTACCTGTTCGCCGAACAGTTAAAGTTAGTGCTTGTAAATGGCGACAGGGCTTGCCACCTGTCACATTGAGTACTGACTTGGTCAACACGTGGGTTCGAGGTGGCCATAGAATGACTACCTTCGCAATTGCACAGACACCTGAACCTCTGACCACGCCGCAAGGGTTATTGGTCATGAATGCGTTTTTGTCAAGTAAAAGGTAGTTACGTAGTCGTCTATGGTGCGTCAACAAAGTCAGCAGCTCAGTGAAAGTTGAGAATACAAATATTTATTTTCGGCTGAATATTTAGTCAATTGTGATGCCAAACTGGCTAAATATGTTCGCTTTGGGATCATATTTGGATCCTCAACTAGAACGAACCGAAGAACAAGGAAGAGAAGAATTTAAGCTTCAACCTCGTATTTTTCTTCGGTTGTAGCGGCTGCCGGTCATAACCATGGCAACGGAATAACAAGAATTACAAACACCATGGCGTCAGTGTTTGTACTTTCGCCGACATAACCTTAGTGGTGAATGGCTTATTAAAGGAATAAAAAAGGTAACTACGTAGCCAAACTACAAGGGTGTAAGAAGCGACAAAGGGCCAACCTTCTTGTTAAGGGTTCCCCAGTTGTTCAGCTTGAGCGCGTGGCTGTTCCTCGGCGGGTAGTTGTGCATTTCCACCAGCTTCGGATAATGCACTGCCAGGATCTCTGCTAGCAGGACTGTCGGGACAAGAAAACATAGATATATATGGTCCTTCAATCTCTTTCGGGGTGCAAGGAACCATTAGAACAAAGAAACTGATGGATATAAATTTAAAGCCGCCATTTTGTATTTCATTCATTCTGTTGTAAGCCATTGTAATGTAAGCGTTGAGTTGAATAAATAATCTTCTGATTATTAGGAAATCTTATTCAATTTATTTTTTTAATTTATTATCGCCCTAATCACAATAGAAACGTTGATAGAAAAAGTTATAAAAACAATGAATTACAGTCACGCATACCTTGGTCATACATACACACGCCTGATTTCTTGTAGAGGGGTAGATAGAAATCACGGATCTCATCTGTCCTGATTCTAAACAGACCACTTTCGCTTCATTGACACTCATACACGTCCTCATAGACACTCGGCGGTTATAGGTCACCCTTTTATACATACACATTGACGTCCTTTTGTTATAGATATACATTTACGTATTGCGTCGATATACGCCTGACTATCACACTAGAGATCCCGCCACATAAGGTGGCAGTAGCCAAACTTGGAACTAAATTTGACGTTACCGCCATTGCGTGTTATTTTGTATGAAAGGTAAATTTAGTATTACCAGCGTTGTGTTTTTTGCCCACTCTTTGTAATTTTTATGTTTGTTAAGGGTGATTATAATAAATTGATTTCCGGAGTTTCTTGTTAGTTCTTCTCCAAGCTAGGGTCTCCGCTGATCTAACCTCGGTAAAAAATATGTAAAGACAATGCTCAGTGCCATGTTTGAAATAATAGTTTTAAGAGATTCGCGATTTATACTCATGATATAAGATATAAGGGTGTGTATAAGATTGATTGCAGCTGTGGGAAATCCTACGTCGAACACACTAAACGGTCTATTGCGGACAGAGTGAAGGAACACATAATATATGTAATATATAATAAGAAGGATAAGTCCCGTTAATTATTAATCATGTTTGAAATAGTTTAATAAACATATTTTGACTTTGATATATTAATTTGTTTTATTTGAGTTTATAGCTCTGCAACCAAAGACCGTTACAAATGAAACCTATAATGTATCGAGCCGTATGGCACAGTGAGTGCTAGTTTTGGCGTGTTTACTGGTAACACTGAATTACGCGACTGTGGCGACGCCTCCAACTGCCACCTTATGTGGCGGGATCTCTACGTACACCTGCCTTAGCCCCGGACGAGGTGTAAATAGAAAACATTAGCCGATGGGCTAGCAACCTGTGACTAATGTTCCAACTGTAACCATAATCCCAATTTTTTTTCTTAAACAATGACCTCGGAAATATGGTGACTCTCAGGTTTTATCCATCTCTAAAGGGATTAAAGGACGTGAATGTATATGCATGTATAAAAATCATCATAAACTATTGCGTGAGTAAGGTGTATGCTAGAGACTTTACATACGCTTCACGACTTGTGAATACACACTCCCTTTTTATCGTGTCGGGGTAGTCACGAACCTTCAGTGCTTTCGAAATTTCGAAGGCATGTTAGATATAGGTCACTCGAAGCCCGCGTTTCACTAGATATACAGCACCCAACGTGATATTGAACCGTATCGCCGTTCTTTATTCTCGAAGAAACCAAACTGTACTTTATTGCTTTATTTGGTTAGTTATAAACGATGCTAACGTGTCATACCCAATATGAACACTGAATGTAAACCATAAACTTTTAGCTACAATAACAAACTCAACCTTACATGCAGCAAAAAAAACACATTCAAATCATGTAAAGTATTTATTTAGATAAAAGGCACCATTATATAGCACACAAAAATTCAGAAAAAACCGCTAACTATAGTTTCTAAAACAAAGTATGGAAGATCAAAACTGTAATCTGTTTCTATTTCACTTATGATTGGACCTCGCCCGTTTATAGATTCTCTTCACATCCTGCATCTTAGGTTCCATCGCTGCATCATTACGTAACTTCTCCGCGACCTCTGCCCTAAACTTCTCTGTCGCATTCGCTATGCTTTTATCCACATCAGTCCTGAACTTATCCGAGCTCATATTCCTGGGTAAAGCGGACCTCACACACGAGTGGCAAGGATTAGCTGCCACCAGTTTTCTAGAAGGACTGAACGCGATCGGCAACGCTGCAAAGTTAACCGTTGTACTATTCTCGTGGGGCACGTGATGTTCCGTATACCGTTTGAGAAGCTGCATCAGATCTATGCGAAAGTTGATCTTCGCGTCGCCTTTCAGCATCTTAATATAAGGCAGTATGGAGCGAAGAAACGCTGCATCTTCCCCAGAGTGTTCAAAGTTGGACGGTTGTGCACTCATGTTGTTGCCGAGTTGATTGAGTGGATTCTCGAAGAATTTGTGTTCTTTGACCCTGCGTTTCGTAGGGTCTACTAAAATGGGGCTGAGGGCCATTGTGTTGTTGTCTTCCTGTTCCTTCTCTTCGTTGTTCTGCTGTTCCATGTTCATATCTTGTTCTAGATTGGCAAAGCGGACTGCGTCGAAGTTCTTCACGTCCCAATTCTTCCAAAGTCTTGTCACGAAGTTGCGACCTTTGTTCGGTTTTCCCTTTTTGCCTGTAGATGGAAGGACGACTTAGTGTTTATGTACTAAAAAGGCATTGCAGGTGACTATTGCTGTGTGTATGTTATAAAGTATTAAGTTGTAGTCTGCATTGTTAAGGAGACTGTTGATGATTAAATTCTTTTTAATTTCAAATGTTTCTGGCTTTCAATGTAAAAGACATTTCTGACAGTGATCTGACATCTTAAAATGTAAACTTAATTGATTTAATTTCATGTGCTTCAAGTATTTGTAACCTAACTAAATACTAAAGCAGCTTACCTAAATCCAATGAGTCTTGATTGTCATGAATATCGTCAGGGTTGTACAGATTCGGGGTGTATTTCTTCATGCTGTACCGTTTGTCCATTTTAGTAGAAACTCGAAAACTTCTTTCGTTTCAAGCTAGCGGCTGAGTTTCTAAAACTTTTTGAACCAAATTGCATTTGGACATAGCTCGAAACCAAGAATTTGAACGTTGTTAATTTGTGATTTATTTTATTTCATCGTTATTTTCACTTTTTACCCATGTTTGTGTTTGACACTTTAGGCAAACGTCACCCTGACAGTTGTCTATTGTTTTCGATTATTTATTTACTACGTCATTCCCGCGCGTGGCATATACATTTAAAATTTTAAATAGAGATCCCGCCACATAAGCTGGCAGTAGCCAAACTTGGAACTAAATTTGACGTTTTCGCAATTGCGTGTTATTTTGTATGAAAGGTAAATTTAGTATTACCAGCGTTGTGTTTTTTGCCCACTCTTTGTAATTTTTATGTTTGTTAAGGGTGATTATAATAAATTGATTTCCGGAGTTTCTTGTTAGTTCTTCTCCAAGCTAGGGTCTCCGCTGATCTAACCTCGGTAAAAAATATGTAAAGACAATGCTCAGTGCCATGTTTGAAATAATAGTTTTAAGAGATTCGCGATTTATACTCATGATATAAGATATAAGGGTGTGTATAAGATTGATTGCAGCTGTGGGAAATCCTACGTCGAACACACTAAACGGTCTATTGCGGACAGAGTGAAGGAACACATAATATATGTAATATATAATAAGAAGGATAAGTCCCGTTAATTATTAATCATGTTTGAAATAGTTTAATAAACATATTTTGACTTTGATATATTAATTTGTTTTATTTGAGTTTATAGCTCTGCAACCAAAGACCGTTACAAATGAAACCTATAATGTATCGAGCCGTATGGCACAGTGAGTGCTAGTTTTGGCATGTTTACTGGTAACACTGAATTACGCGACTGTGGCGACGCCTCCAACTGCCACCTTATGTGGCGGGATCTCTAATCGTCGAATATTTTGAAATTATTTTCCAAAATAATTAGTCTAAGAGATACAGAAATAAATATAGAATGAAACAAATACTTAACCCGTTCGGAACAAAGCATTATGAATCACATCCTACAATATAAACATTTAAGTTTGTCTGTTACAAACGACAACCATTTTCACAATACCGATCTTCACTAAACACTCATATCGAAGCTAAATACATACTAGACTATTAGATACTCGTAAAAAAACAAGGCGATACATCCAAACATAAAAAGAAAAACAAAACTAACCAGCATCAGAAAAATCCCTGTTGATTTTCTTCGTCGTTCTGGATAGCTTGAAACTGTCTACCCATTCTAGGATAGACTCGATCTCTGCTACGGGTATAGGGGAGTCCAAATTAGGCATTTTCCTCGAAAATCTTGATCGCTTTTAGCGGGACAGAAATTGCTATTTATTATTTGTCAATATTAGCATCTTGCCATGCACTTGTCAATTTATTATTGAGTTTCTTCCAAGCACGGACAACTTATGTTTTTTCAGCCAGTCATGCGAAATTTGAGACTGTGGAAATAGTGGTATTATGCTTTAGAATAGTTTTTTGTCAAATGTTTTTACTATACCATTGTTTATGATTAATAACTAAGGGGACTTATCGCGTAAGTTTTTAAAAACGTAGCAGTGAGGGTAGTCAGAGAAGTCTGACAGGGCGCTGCGGTGAGACGAAGAAATATAAATCATCAGTCTTCCCATGACCATGGCTGCTGCAACGTAGCCGAAACGTCGGGTTAATATGGGTAACTTTATTATATAAAAACTTACGCGATAAGTCCCGTTAGTTATTAATCATGAGTATAAATCGCAAATCTCTTAAAACTATAATACTACCTGTGTAATATACAGGCTTCAAGATTAGTAATCCTTTCTAAGTAGACAGAAGCTTCAATTATAAAAACGTACTGAAACATTACATTATTTTTGTGGCGGGATAGTCAGAAGCTTGATTGGCCATTTCTGTAATTTCCGCTTGTGAGGTATGAGCTACTCAAAACCCAGTTTCATTAGATAGACAGCACCCAACGTGATAGGTAGTGAACCGTATCGCCGTATACAGGCCTCACGATGATTTCCCTCACCGTTAGCGACTGTAAATAATGTACGTAACTGAAAAACACATTTTTAAATTACATTAATAAGTACATTCGATCAAGTACATGCACCGAGATTCGAACCTAGGACCTCTAATAAGAAATCAGACAACCCACTTGTCTACAACCGCTTTTAACAAAGATTTTGTATAACTTGCGATATTCACAGCGATAACTCAAGTCTCTGACTGATTACCCGGAAAGGGTGATAAGTCGTGTCATGTGTAAATTATACAGGAAATTCTTTTACTGGCCTGCTTTGAGAAGAATGGTAATAATTAAATTATGAGAAAAACTTTTACTTGCGTAAATGCATGTGACAAACGTTAGGAAAAGTACTGGTGTATATTATTGATATAGATTCATGTTATGTCATAAACACATAATATATTAAACAAAAAAAAAACAAGCAAACGCATTCACGACCATTAGTCCTTGCGGGGTAGTCAGAGATTCAGGTTTCCATCTCCGCAATTGCGAAGTAGTAATTCTATGGATACTTCGAACCCACGTGTTAAACAGATAGTCAGTACTCAACGTGACAGGTGGTAAGTTGTGTCGCCATTTACAAGCACAAACTATTACCTGTTCGAGGAATAGATAGGTTTCCTCACGATGTTTTCCCTCACCGCAGTATTCGGTGTATTACGCAAATGTATTTGTATTACGAAAACGTACCTATAAATTCATTAAACTAAATTTCCATTGGTACATGCTGAAGCGGGATTTGAACCCTGTACCCACTGATACAGAATCAAGCCCCAAACAACTGAGCTACATCGAATTAATACATATTGCATGGTTACTAGAAATCATAATGCTTATACTGTTAAGTTACAGTATAAGCATTATGAATGAATCATAATGTTTGAATCGATCTCCTGGAAAGTTGCGAAATGGCTCATAAGTTAAATAGCCTTTTCACCATCGATAATATTGACGTCTTGGCGAAAATGAGTTAAATATACAATTGGTTTCAATTCGACGTAGCTCAGTTGTTTGGGGCTTGGCTCTGTATCAGTGGGTACAGGGTTCAAATCCCACTTGAGCATGTACCAATGGAAATGAATTTTAATGAATTTCTATGTACATTTTCGTAATAAAAACACATTTACGAAATGCATCGAATTATACGGTGAGGGAAAACATCGTGAGGAAACCTACCTGTTCGTCGAACAGGTAATAGTTAGTGCTTGTAAATGGCGACATGGCTGACCACCTGTCACATTGAGTACTGACTATCTGGTTAACACGTGGGTTCAAGGTGTCCATAGAATTACTACCTTCGCAATTGTGGAGATGGAAACCTGAACCTCTGACTACCCCGCAAGGGTTAATGGTCGTGAATGCGTTTGTTTGTTCGTTTCAATTTTTGGTTTCATGGCGAAATGACGACCTTTTTTGACGTTGAGGCGGTAAAAATATTGAAAATTTTTGCTTATCACGACAACTTTTTCAACTTTAAACCTCTCTCCTGTAAAGTTAGCAAAGTGGCGTTTAGGACAAGTGAGCCGTTAGGTGTCGATACGTACTTTAACTGTGTGTTTAGCCTTTTCTCGAAACCATAGACAGTGAGAAATTGTTTACGGAAACAGTCGAGTGTGATCAAATAACTGCACTGCGTGACAGGTGCCGTTTTTACTAGCATGGACTATACGACTTATAAACTTACTGGTGACCCGCTCCGGCTTTGCACGGGTATAAAATATATAGCCTACTCCACTATTTAATGGATGTTATTATACATATAAACCTTCCTCTTGAAACACTCGTATCTATTAAAAAACCGCATCAAAATCCGTTGCGTAGTTTCAAAGATTTAAGCATACAAAGGGACATAGGGACAAAGAAAGCGACTTTGTTTTTATACTATGTAGTGTCAAAAGAGGTAGATATTTGTGGTATAGGAATAAATGTTTGAAGTAATGAATATACTAGTCAATACTATTGCCAGCTTATCGCCTCATACTGTTTATTATATGACTAACCAAATATTATTTTCTTTGTATAGGTATTCAGAGGTAAGCACACACATAATTAATAGGGAAAACATCATGCGTCTTGAAGAAATAAGAGATGAAAGTCTCGTGCTAGTCTGATGTAAAAAGAATGCTGGAATGCCCGGCAAGTCGTAGGAGGCGACTAAGGGACTAGAGATAAATGGGATCAATTGGGCAATGGACTAGTAAATTGACACCTATGTTCCATTATTTCATCTCGACTTATTCATGTTAAAAACTGACCTAGGAGATATTATTAGAGGTTCTGTCCACGCCGGAAGAGATTAAGGGACGTTCAATAACTAAATTATGGCAAATAAGTTTGAATTTTATTAAAAAATGTTATTATTACATATTATTTTCCAATCTGTCATTACATCCATGCTACACCTATTACCTCTTGCACTCAAAGAAAACACTTTCTGTATCCGAAAGCACTGACAAACGTGACATAGGAATTTGAACTCTATTCACTCGCAAACACACTTCATTTGGGTAAAAGTTGCATAACAGAGTGAGAGAAAGCCGTTTTTTGTTCAAAGGTTTTGTCAATACAAACAGGTTTAAGTACTTGCGAACGTTATTGTTGAACTAACTGCCTTTCTGCACGGTGAAAGAGGCCGTCAAATATACATACGTACAATATGCATATCTGTTCAAGACCGTATGACCCTTTTGGGTAGTCAGAGGTTGAGTGTCCACTATGATATGTGAATATTGTGATGGTTTTTGGTCACTCGAAAGTCGAAACCCTGCCATTTTGTTAAATTATAAATTGGTATCCAACGTGATAGGTCGTAAACCATATTGCCGTATACAGATACTGACTATTGCCTATAACGAGTATAAATTTCGTCGTGTTGTTTTCTCAAAATGAAAGAAAACATCGTGAAGAAACCATAAACATAGAATAGTCAGTGCTTGTAAATGGCAACATGGCTTACCATCGGTCACATTAGGTACTGACTATCTGCGTAACACGTGACTTCGAGGTGGCCATAGAATTACTACCTCCGCTATTGCGGAGATGGACACGCGAACCTTTGAGTAACCAGCAGGGGTTGATTGTCGTGAAAGATTATTAGTACATTTTTAACCAATTATTCTTCAAAGTCTGTTATTCTATCCACACCTTTAAGCTTTTCGGACGTAAATGAGTTCATATAATGGTTTCATATAGAATTGAATTAACCTGTTTTGCATACACCATTCCTAATGACCCGTGTTATGCCGGATATAAGCAATCCACTGACCGATTATTATAGGCGATCGATCAAATGGAAATTCTCGAGAGATTTTCACTTTATAAGCTATACTTTGGGTATTTTCCGCCATTTGTAGATGAAAGAAGAAAGTTCCGTATTGTAGAACAGATGCCACAAAGTTATGCTTTTTGCAAAATAACAGTTCGATATCAGATCAATAATAGTGTGAAGTTTGTAGTGGATTAGGAAAAGTGACAAATTTCGAATTTAGACACTATTGCTAATCCACTACCAACTTCACACTGTTACTGATCTCTCTGATATTGAGCTACGTTTATGCTAAAACGCATTAGTAGACTTGGCCCCTGTATTATCGACGTGTCGTAGGAGGCGACTAAGGGATTAGGGGTAATTTAAATTGTATAGCCATCGACTAATAGTAATGGTTTAGTCATCGACTAATAGCATATTTTCACCAACATACATACAACATACGCTACACGACTCGTGTAAACACTCCCTTTTTATTGTAGCGGGGTAGTCAGATGCTTGAATGCTTATCTCCGGAATTTCTAAGGCATGTTAGGTAAGAGTCACTCAAAGGCCGCGTTTCACTAGATAGACATGATAGACAGTGAAAAATTATTTTATTTCGTCCTATAATCATACATAATATCTCCTAGATCACTTGTTAAGATGAATATTAGGGTTGTGATGACATAAGTGATCAGATCATAAGTGACAGGTTGCTAACCCATCGCTTATTATCCTGTTAATACCTCTAATCGAACAACAAGCCAAACTAACTTTTAGTGGCGATGGCTAGTCACTTTATTTTCGGTTGAGAAACATAAACGTAATAAATATACGTAGGGACTGGCCCAATAAGACATAATATGTCATATTATGACAGCCAGATAGACGCCATATGAAATAGCGTGACGTTAGAAGTACCTAAAACCGCCGAGTGTGCATGAGAAGATTTATGAATGTCAATGAATCAAAAGTGGTCTGTCAGGATCGGGACAAATGGGGATCCGTGATATCTGCCTACCCCTCTACAGGGAATCAGGCGTGATGTGTATGTATGTAAGTATTCAATACCAAAATCACTTAAATAGTCATCAGAGAACCGAACTTGAAACCAAGTTCATTGAACGTTGACTATTGAAAAAAGAACCCAATAATAAGCAATGACTATAAAATCGTACTTTCAAAACGGTACGTGTCATTATTATTACACTTTGTACATAATTCCGATTCACCAAACATAATAGAGAGGAAAGTTATTTAATTGGAGATAGTACGCAGTCATGTTTTTTAATATACTAGCGACCCGCTCCGGCCTCGCACGGGTATAAAATATATAGCCTACTCCACTATTTAATGGATGTTATTATACATATAAACCTTCCTCTTGAATCACTCTATCTATTAAAAAAACCGCATCAAAATCCGTTACGTAGTTTCAAAGATTTAAGCATATAAAGGGACATAGGGACAAAGAAAGCGACTTTGTTTTATACTGTTTTTTAATATATAAGCCTTTCTTATGCCATTTTCTTTCTATATATCGCCCTCTCTGCTAGGTATGATGTAAGAACTAGGTTTTAAATTACATAGACTTACGTAGCTTAGTCTCGAGTTAGCTGGGACGTAAAAAGAATGCTAACTAGCTGCCGTTCTTCCCGACATGTCATTGAAGGCGAATAAGGGACCAAGGGTGAATGGAATCTATTGGGCGATGGGCTAGCAACCTGTCACTAATGTGCTATTTTAACATCGCAACCTCAATTTTATGCAAATAAGTGAACTAGGAGATGTTTTCATGTCTTCAATGTTCTGTCCACCCCGGGATTCGGGATTAAGGTCGTGAGTCTATATTTTAATTAAACTACACTTTATCCGTAGACCAAGGAGATTTTTTTTGAGGTTTTAAAGGGATCAAAAGACGTTATATAACCGTATGAATAACATATTATGTATAACAGTCGTTTTGTTTGTGACAATTATGATAATAATATGCAGATAGGGATCCGTGATCTCTTGCTATCCCTCTACAGGGAATCTAGCGTGATGTGTATGTATGTATGTATACGAAAAATAGTCAGTTGTCACAATAGTCTATAATATGTTTATTTCCCCTTACTGACACAAAAAGCTTACATATTCATTCTATCAACAGAATCATCAAAATATCTACCAACACCAAAAACCAAAGTCGTGAAGTAACATCTCTCTAAGTACAAGCTTTCACTTGCTGCACCCATACCCTTTTTCTCACGAGCAATGGCAAAAATTGCAAGTACCAGTCAGTATTCAATCAACCATTGTGCTGGTCGCACGTAGAAATACGTACGCGGTTTATATTGGACGGTATTGGAAAGAAAATAATTAGGTATGTACTGTTTAGTTGGTTAAGGAAGTAAATTTGGGGGTGTAATGAATTATAAATTATATTAAAAGATAGTTTTGGAAATAATTACAAGGCAGTGTGAAAAATTATATTAAATGCAATTAATGAGCTTATTAGTAATAAGTTTATACTAATTAAATTGAATGATATAAATAATAATAATAATGATATAATAATTCAACTTTAATATTTTATTGATTTTAAATTATTTACCTATTTACAAACTACCCTTCGAATAATTTATGCATTTAGTAATCACGTTTATAAAGCGAATTGTTGCAGTTTTAAAGCACTTAGTATTTTAATTGTTGTTTATGCTATATTTCATTTTATACTGAATTAATTTTACATTTTTATCGTTTCCTCTCTTTTATTTATTTAACTTTTTATACCATAATCTTTTAATGTCTGTTATTAGCCATAGTAAATAAGGGTAAGTACACAAATAGTAGGTCGGAAAATGTCATACTAGTCTGCTAAATAACTGCCTTACTGTAGAAAACAAAATTATGGTAAAAATGAACCCGCGTCTTCGCGGTATAAACAAAAATATAAAAATGTTATATACGAGATATAAAAATATTACATGTATGTATGTATATTTTTAAATACATATACTTCTTTATTATCATTTTCAATAGCAATACGTTCATACATATGTATTTTAATGATTTTATATATTTATTAAATATAACCTTAAAGTTTAAAAGTCATGGCTGTCGGAGGGTGGTAGGGTTCCCAAAACACTGATAGCATTACCTCTCCGAATAGCAATGCTAATTTTAAGAAAGAAGAATGCTCCATTTATAACTTCTTTACTAATATTAAATGTATAACAATATATTCAGTCGATACAAAAATTATATTCAAATTGTAAACTCCATCATTCATTCAACCTGTGCATACCTCCATAACACATATGTCATCTTCACCTTATAGTACAAACCCAAGTCTGGTTCAGTAAAGAGCCATTAAGAACCAGTTCTTCTCATTCATAGTTCAGTTAACCGGGATCCTTGACCCTCTAAAGACGTCCCATTTTATACGGCATCAATTGTAATGTGAGTTAATTTAAAATTGTATTAAATGGTATAAAATGTATAGGTATTTTTAGTAAATATGCTGTGTATGGGTAATTTGAGACGATGAGTAATATATGTGTATGTATTACGTAATTTGTAATATTGTGTGTCTGTGTTGTAGACATTTATTCAAATAGATGTTTTTATGGTTAATTGGTTGTGTTATGAATTTAGATAATTCATATTGTATTTAACTTTACGATTTCGTGACAGGACATAATTATGAGTATGTTTTTATATTATATACTCGTACATGTATGAATCATTCTTTATATCGTATTTGGGGTGGATAAAACCACGAAAATAATAAGTTTATAATATTAAAATTACGTACCTAAGTACCTACCTAATTGGTAACAGATTGTTAGCCCATCATCAATAAACGTTGATGTTTATTATGTCTAACTAAATTACTAAAATACCTTCACGACCAAATTACACAAACCAAGCCATTAAGGGTTTATTAACCTTAAGGTTCGTTGGTTTACATCTTCGAAGATTCTTTAGAGTATACTGAATTTACTAACATTTCATTTATCCAGTAAAACCACGATCTGTTCGTAAAAAAATTTATTTGGTATTTACATATTTCGGGAAAGCTAAGAATTGAAATAGGACACTTTATTTACTTCATCTTATTTACTTGATAAAACTTCCATTTAGTTAAAGATATTAACTACATAGTATAACTGAGTTCGATCTTAAAATGAATATATAACTAGTATCTTCTTCATAGTTTAAAATTCGACAACTAAATTTGGAATGCTCTTAAATATCCAGTGTATGTTACAAATATTCCAGTACATCATCCCAATTCCATATTTTCTTGTAACTTTATTCTCAATAACAATCAAAACGTTACGAAATATTCTTCCTATTTAAATAGATATAAATAAATGTTTCTCCAGTACTGTAGTATGTAAACATACAAGAATATGTACCAAATAACGTTAGTAAGCCATTACCTAAGGTACCTATATGGATCCAAGGTCGTTACTCCATAATAGCTAAGCAAAGGCGATAGATGAGCAGATTACGTGGAATCAACTCATCAAGGCGACCACAGACTTATAATTAAGTACATTTGCATGTAGGAAAAGAATCATGTGCATAGATTTAATACTATACGAATAAGCTATTAGGTTTTTGACCAGTGACGGGAAAACATCGTGAAGAAACCTGTGTATTCATGTAAATAAGCAATAGTCAGTGGTTTACCACTCGGATACTGACTAACTATGAGGTAAAAATATAACGTCTAACGAAATTGTCGATTCGGTTTCGAGTAACCAAAGATCATCTCAAAAACTAATTTTTGATAGACACGCTAGCCTATTTCCTAACGAAAAGATTTATTTGTTCCATTGAATCTAATATAATGTCAGATTATATACTTTTAATATACACCTATTAGTAGTAAATACTGGAGTATTATATCATGACATCACAAACTGCTATATTCATGCTAAAAAGTTAACTAGGAGATGATATCTCCGAGGTTCTGTCCACCCCGAAAGGGCTTAATGGACGTGAATGTAAATGTATAAGTACTGTAGTAGCTCCTACGAGATTCGGGAAGTTAGATAGCTAGGTAAAATTTATATACCTTCCTAGTAAATTTATATTAACAAATTACTAATTTATTATTACCACAACTTAATCGAGTCATGATAGTTTATGCGATTAAATCAACTAATTACTACCTTTGAAGGCATCGATAAAATTGTTACTGAATCTGTTTTTAATAGAGATTCCGTGATATACAAAGTCCCGTACTGACTTGGATTTTAATAGAATGTAGCCATCTGCCACCCTAGCATTTAGTAAGATGCGACTAAGAGACAAAGAGTAAAAGGAATCTTATAGGATGGGCTAGTTCACGACCTCCGTGGCGCGATTGGTTAGCCACCTGAACGCTAATCGTCCCCGGGTTCGATTCCCGGTGGAGGCAGAGTTAAGAACTTCGCTTTTCTTCTGCTTTCCAGTCTGGTCGATGATTTTATATACTGTACATAATATGTATTTACCTATGCATAATAAGTATATATATCTTAAATATACGATAACTAGTACCCTTAACACAAGTCTTAAATGTACTTAACAAGGGGCTAGTTCAATTGATGTAATGTCCAAATATTATTATTTATTATTACCTTTAGCCAATATTCTAAGTCAATAAATATCATTACCATTCAGATTGGTTTTATAAAGTGACCAAGGAAATGTTGTTAAGGTTTTATCTACCCTGAAATGGATTATAGGCGTAAAGTATATGTATGTAAGAACATGTTTGTAATATAGTTTACTTACCTATTTGTTTTTACATTGAGAATAATGTCAGCTTAATACCATTTTTGTTCAAAACAACATTAACACACAATAGGAGGAAAAATTTAAGGTACAATTTGATATTTTTTCTAAACACGTGATGTGGTTAATGATCTAATGTGATTAACATTTTACTTTACATTGTTAATAGTTTTTAGGTTTTTTAGCATACCTAAAGTGAAATAAAACAATGATGGTTTATGATAATCATTTTAAAATATGATTCAAACTAAATAAGTATTCAGCAAAGAGTAAAAGTCGATTTAAATTATAGGTATTCGTAAATATAGTCTATTTATTTTAAGGTTTATTTATTTATTATTTTGATTTATTACTTGTAATTACATGTTAATATTGATTAAATATATAAAAAAAACTATTTATTATTTACATAATGCAATCAAAGTTTTGTTAAGTAATATATACTTCCATTAACAAAGTTTTATACGTAGCATTTCCAATATTTTTCCTTTTATTTTAATATATTTATGCATCTAAGTATGAGAATAAGTGAAACAATACTGAATACTTTTCTAGCCTTTCTGGGTTATACAGTTAAACAATGTAAAGTAACACGTATTAAATAAATAGAAAATATATATACATAATTTCACTAAGAGAAATAACGTCATACTTTTGTTCACTATCATACTACGATAAGTCACATCGTATTAAGTATCTAACCCCACGTGTTTAAATATTTAAATCACGTGTTAGTAACCAAGAATTGAACTTTGGAACTTTCCAACTAAACTTCAAACCTCCAATCCACTATCGGGGTCATTAAAGTGATAAATTAAGATGATCAAAAGAGAAAAACCCTATTGAGTTATAAAACCCGGTTCCAAATAAACATTTTTTTTTAACTAATAGCTATGGTCGATGACCTGATAGAAACTTTAATACATACACATTCACGTCTTTTATTCCCTTTCGGGGTGGACAGAACCTCGGAGACACGATAATATCAACTAGGTCTCTTTTTAGCTTGAATATTGGGGTTGTGTTATGGAATATTGGTGACAGGTAGCTAGTCTATCGCCCAATAGATTCCTTATACCCCTAATTCTTTAGTCGCCTTCTACAACATGCCCGGAAGAACGGCAGCTAGTTAGCATTCTTTTTAAGTCCCGAAAGGGATATGCGGGGACATTAATATAATTATATTAAGTTCCGGGCTAGATGGAACGTAAAAAGAATAATAACTATCTGTGTTTCGTAAGAAACTATATTATAAGCGTAGATTGAACTATTTGGGCGATGGAATATCAATCTGTTACCACAGTTTTATCACAGGCTTGAAAATCTCCATACTTGTACTAAAAATAACTAAGAATATTATTTAAAACGAGAAAAAACATCATATTTACATGATATAACTATTAAAGATAGCAATTAGCTATTACATAGTTCAAATACATAACCTAGGTACATCTAAAATTAACTAACCACGGAAATATATTCAATCCGAACATATTTGCATTAATTATATCTATTTCCGAAGTACGGTACCAGATGAAATCTCTATAAAGTATGTACCTACTTACGCAACGAAATTGTCAATCATGAAAGTGAAATTGGAAAGTTGAGGCCTCAAAGAGGTATCTATCAGGTGCTTACATACTTATAATGATGATAAGTAGGCTTTGAATAAGTAAGCTGTGAAAATACTACATATATTCACGCCTCTAAGTCCCCAACGGGATAGGCAGAGACTATCGATCGCCACCTGGAATGGGTGACAAATCTCTCTTGCTTCACTCACACCCATTAAACTTCTCAAATATGTTAATCTGTTGTTCACACTATTAATTAGTCTTATTGTTTTGCTATAATATGCTGAAGGGTAGTACATAATTATAAATACATACCAACCTGAACTTTACCTGAATGTTACTTTAATCCCTTTCGGGGTAGACAGAACATCGGATATACGATAGTATCTCTTTTATTTTATAGCTATTATAATGTAAATAGTTGTTATAATGTTAATGTATGTAGTTTCAATCTGCATAGAATCCTAAAAAGCTGCCTTTCCTTATGTCGTAAAAGAAGACTATGTCTTGGGACTATGATTAAATTGAATCTATTAGGCGATGAGTTAGCAATCTGTCAATACTACATTATTAATGCCACTACGACCCCGTTTTAATATATAAAAAAACAATATGCTAAGCAGAAAGGCAACTAATCTATTTTGATGCTTTTAAATCTTGACCTAAATAAAGTAATTTCAATGCAATTCGTATTTCAGAATCACACTGAATCAAGATTACCAAATTCCTATAAAGCCACAAACTTTTCTAACTTTGTGACAGCGTCGCTGTTGTTGCCTTTATAGTTCTCGGTTTATAAGAATTACGATTAAAAGGCAGGCAAAATCAGTAGTTCCTTACTTGGACAGCGGTTCAGATAAGTTTGTCGCGTCGTAAATTGCTTGACTTAATGACATGACAAAGATTGCTTCACACTCAGACAATAGTTGATTTCTCATTACGTATTCTCAACGTGGCATACTGTGCTAATTTCCGAAGTACGAAGTTAGTTTAGTACGTATATTAAGTACGTATAGCTATTTTATATAATAATACATTAGCACGATGTGATTGTGAAATAATATACTCCTATTACTTACTTCTGTGAGAGAAAATATAATTATGTAACAATGACAATTTCTCAGCAAAGCTAGCAAAAGTTATGGTGTTTTAGGAATTTTACATAGTTAGGAATAGTAGTGTCTCAGTGATTTTGCTGGCTCAATGTTCAATACATTCCATTTGAATTAAAATCTCTTACAGCATACGTAAAGCATACTTAGCTTATATTAGCGTTCCAAACTCTCAAGAAACTTGTTTATACATTATGCATATGTTGTATAGACATATTTTTTTAAATAAAGATTAGGTTTGATTTGATTATCATGCTTTATGTAGTAGAATTTTGATATTTTTAATACATAATTTTATTTGATGTTCCAGTAATCTTTGTGAATTATTCTTGTACAGTGTTAAATATTTTAATAATGCTTGATGCTCTTTTATTTTGATAGGAAATCCTGTAATACTCAACAATAACTGTGTCTAAAACACAAATACTAACTAAACCCCTTTCTTTCCAGCCATGGTGATAACGGAAGTGCTGCGTTCGAGCTACTTCCTCTATTTTCTAACTACCCTCATTGTGATCGGGATCCTCGCATTCTTCGGCGTCCTCGCCTTGGCATACGCCGTGCATCTATACGCCAGATACACGTGTGGTGTATTCAAGAGCAAAGCCAAGATGGATGGGAAGACGGTAATAGTCACTGGTTGCACCAGCGGAATAGGCAAGGAGACGGCGAAAGAACTGGCTCAGCGGGGAGCTAAGGTTATCATGGCTTGCAGGAATACGGAGTTGGCTGAGAAGATCAAAGGTTTGTTGTTATTACGTTGTCATAGTGATAGCATATGTATCCTGAAAGATAGTTAAAATATTTTGTCTTGAGGTTTCGTACAGCCTGAAAGAGAATGAATTGAATTAATGTAGAGATAGCATATCTCAGATATTCAAATTTCTTTTTATTTTATTCGAAAATTGTGATCAATTTAATATTTTCAAAACAACAAACAAACAAACACATTCACGACCATTAACCCTTGCGGGGTAGTCAGAGGTTCAGGTGTCCATCTCCGCAATTGCGAAGGTAGTAATTCTATGGGCACCTCGAACCCACGTGTTAACCAGATAGTCAGGACTCAATGTGACAGGTGGTCAGCCATGTCGCCATTTACAAGCACTAACTATTACCTGTTCGACGAACAGGTAGGTTTCCTCACGATGTTTTCCCTCACCGTATAATTCAACGCATTTCGTAAATGTGTTTTTATTACGAAAATGTACATAGAAATCCATTAAACTTCATTTCCATTGGTACATGCTCAAACGAGATTTGAACCCTGTACCCACGGATACAGAGCCAAGCCCCAAACAACTGAGCTACGTCGAATTTAATATTTTCATTTTGTATTAGGTTGAGTTTAGTTATATTTTCGGGTTATTTTGGTTGAGTGATTTCTATATAATATCAAAGATGGCCTGTAGTAATATAAAGGCCAAGTTTCACCAGATAGCCAACACCCAATAGTACAGTATGTATGCAGATTACTTAGATTGAACCCAGTATATGTGACCATGATCATAATAACACCTAGATTACCTATTAAATTAATTTAGTATTATCCCGATTGGGTATAAAATATTGATAAAGAGCTAATCCATCGTTGATAAGGTTTACGTTTACTCTTAAAGCTCAATGTTTACTATTATATTCCTAATAACCACAATTTTCAAATTTCAGCCGAAATCGTAGAAAGCACGAAGAACGACAAAGTATTCGTGAAGAAACTGGACTTAAGCTCCTTCAAATCCATCAGAAGCTTCGCTGAAGAGATAAACCGCACTGAGACCAAACTCGACGTTTTAATCCACAACGCCGGTTACGCCCAAACCTTTAAGAAGAACAAATCGGAAGACGGAATCGAAATGACCATGGCCACTAACCACTATGGTCCATTCTTGCTAACCCACCTCCTAATAGACCTTCTCAAGAAGAGTGCGCCATCCAGAATAGTCATCGTCGCTTCTTCTTTATACCGTCTAGGGTCATTCAACATGGAAAACCCTAACCCTTTGACGACATTCCCTGCTTATCTTTATTACGCGTCGAAGGAAGCTAATATCCTCTTTACAACCGAACTGGCGAAGAGGTTGGAAGGTACAGGGGTGACTGTTAACTGTCTGCACCCAGGTTTGATCGACACTGGCATATGGAGAAGCGTACCAGTCCCTCTAAGTTGGGGTCTGGCGCTTATTAACAAATGTTTCTTCAAGTCTCCGCAAGAGGGCTGTCAAACCACGCTGAAATTGGCGGTAGACGAAAAATTGGCGAGCGTTACCGGTAAATACTTCTCGGACTGCCAGGAAAGTTCGGTTTCTACTTCCGCCAGTGACCCTGGTAGGGCTAAGAAGTTATGGGAGATCTCCGAAAAGATGGTCAAGTTAGAGGATTCCGATCCCAAGATATAAGTCTGAGATTTGTATTTAATGTGTGAATTGCAAGGGCAGTTTTAATAAATTATAGTTCTTTTATTATATTAAATTGCGTTTTATTAAGGTAGACATAATACGCGGATGTAACTGTTATTTACGTCATCATATAATGATATTGAACTGTTATTGACACATAATGTTACTGACAAATAATAAACTGTTATTTATATCATCAAATAATTATACTTAATCTAAAAAACATTACTGACTGGTTGTTAGCCCAGTGCTCAATAGATCCATAGCCGTACTTGTATAACATTCGGCAGTTATTGCTACATACATACACATCTCGCCCGTTTTCCTACAGCAAGGTAGGCAGAGATTATAGGCCAATAAATAAATTAAAAAACAGTTCATATTACAAACGATTTATTAGTAATAGCTTTAAAATACATGGAACACTTTATTTATATACAGAGGCTACGAAAATTTAACTATAAACTGAACACTACAGTTACTAGATATAAAACCTTAACTATGTATTAGATCAAGCTATAAATATCATTAATATTTACAATAGGTACCAAACATAACACCCTCAGTCCCTTAGTCTCCTCATACGAGATAGTAAAGCAGTAATAACGGTAATTAATAGAAGAACAGACAGCCAAGATATAAGAACATTGTAGTCCAGTAGTGTCATGACTAAAAACTAGTGTTTCCCAAACTGTTCATGAATCGTTATCTGCTTATAATATTATGTAAGGCCCAAGTCTACTAATGCTTTTTGCAAAATCGTAGTTCAATATCACTTGTATCATGACGTACAAGTTGTAAGTAACGGTTTGAATTTGTTAATAGCCGAATAATTGACATATTTCGCATTTTTAAGACGAAATTTGACACTTGCTGACATAAATCGTGAAATGTGACATTTTTACTAATCCACTACCAACTTCACACTATTACTCAAGTGATATTGAAGTACGATTATGCTAAAACGTACTAGTAAACTTGGCCCCTAGTGTGTTGGTCTCATTAGTCACTTTTTTAGAAAACCATAATGTTCTATATGGAAAACCACGTAGTAAATATTTTACTTTGCCTGAAACATATTTTACAAGTCATGTCATGACAACTTATCAGTATTAAAACTTAATAGGCACTATTTATGCATTCTGAAATCCCTTTTTCAAGACAAAATAGACAAACGCGTTCACGACCATACCCTTGCGGGGTAGTCAGAGGTTCAGGTGTCCATCTCCGCAATTGCGAAGGTAGTAATTCTATGGCCACCTCGAACCCACGTGTTGACCAGATAGTCAGTACTCATTGTGACAGGTGGTAAGCCATGTCGCTATTTCCAAGCACTGACTATTACCTGTTCGGGGAACAGGTAGGTTTCACGATGTTTTCCCTCATCGTAATATTCGTTGCATTTCGTAAATGTATTTAATTACGAAAATGTACATAGAAAATCATGTAACTTCATTTCCATTCCCTTTTTCATCATAAGAAGCATAAATTAAACAAAAACTAACCTGCAGTTAATTTACTTTTACATATACAAACATACACAGTATATGTATACTAAATATTTATAGTTTTCATCCATGTTCTACGTTAGTAGTCAATACCTTAAAACTTTTACTAAGCAAAATATTTTAGAATGATTATTTAGTGCATTCATTTATTACACTAAAAAGCCTTTGTTTGCATGATAATAAATACAGACTTAATTAATGAAAGCAACAATTTAATACAGATATAGTTTATTTACACACACATTCACGTCCTTTAATCCCTTTTGGGTAAACAGAAATTTGAAGACATGATAATATCAGGTCAAGCCATAGTAACTAGATTAATAGTTTATAATATCGTGAAAAGATAACTTATTATACAATTTAACTAAGAACATTTGGGTTACATGACTATGTTTCTACAAAAACTGTTCATGAATCATTGTCTAGTAATAATTATGTGGAACCCAAGTCTTATAATGCGTTTCAGCACAATCACATTTTAATATCACTTCAATAAATTAGCAGAGTATCAAATTTTCCTTTGAAATATGACACTTTTGCTACTCCACAAACAACTTCACACTGTTACCCAAGTGATATTGGACTGATATATTGCAAAAAGCATTAGTGGCCTTATACTTCTGAATCAAACGTGAAATCACGTAAATCTATCGCCAAAAATAGTGTATAACTTATTAGTGTAGAATTTCAATTCATTTTAGAACCTATTCAATATACAAACTAAACTAAGCAATCAGTCTATCAAATCAAATTGGTCTAGAACCGAGCTATCTACACCGAGAGCTGTGCCTAAACTTTCCCTAGGTTTCGGATAGGCCTTATCGTCAAAGTCTAGACAGAATTTATCAAAAATATCTGGCGATTTCACCTTAGATACATCTGTTTTTTTGCCACTGGACGTAGGACTTAAGAGATCGGGTAAAAGTATCGCTGGAGTAGACGGCACATCTATATTAATAGCATTCATATTATTTTCACGCTCTTCTAGTATTTTGACACAGGTTATACTATCATCATTCACTACCTTAGCTCGTACTTTCTTGAACCGGTTTATAATCTTTTCTAACGACCCACTTTTTTTGACTGGTTTAACGTCATTTTTAGGTGTTTCCAACTTTGTCGTTGAAAGATTTTTTACTGGACTTGTATTTACGCTTTTGGGTTGGATTAAATCCTCTGTTTCCTCTAGTATTTTATTTATCTTATCCAAATGCTCGACTGGACTGATCCTTATAACTGGTAAAACTGTACCGGATCCATTTTTAGGTTCCAACGTTTCCGGAGTAATACACAACGTTGAGTTCTCTATCGCACATATACCGGACACTTCTAAGAGAGACGGTGAAGACGTTAATATTGACAAGCCTTTACGTCTGGATTTCTTTGCATCTTCATACAGATTCGGACTGGAATGGCTACGTAAGAGACTCAAATCTTTAGAATCATTAAACAGCTTTCCTTTTTTATGACTGAAACTCGGTCTATTCCGTTTCATCTTCTGCTTTGTTGCAGTATTCTTCTTTCTTGTTGATAGTAACCTTTGTATCTGTTCTGATGTGAACCCACTTGTACACTCCGCTATAGTCTCGTTAACCCTACTCTGCATTATCACTGATAAGTTTTGGCTCATATTTAGCCTGGGTCTGTCGTAATGGGACCTCGCTGACATGGGCTTGAGGAAATCTTCTCTTGTTTTGTGATGATAGGGTACCGTAAACAATTTCGGTAGGGGTTCTATGAAGGTGGAATTGGCAATCCTTCTACGTAGATTGAATTTGTGTTTGGACCAGTTAAGGGGTGTGAATGCGTCAAATATAGCCTGGCATTGCATTTCTCGTGTTGATTTTAAGTCTGTTAAGTCCGGGACTGGTGGTATCTCGGCTAACTCTTGGATCCTTATGCTGTGGTTGGATGTAGCTGCTGGTAGTGGCTGGAAGAAGGAATATAAATAGCATCTATACACTACAAATTTACAGATATTAGAACCATTTTTTAGAAATGTTGTTTATCTTTAATATTTAAAATATTAATACAAAAAGACAAACGTGTTCATGACCATTATCCCTATATTACCCCATTGGGATAGTCAGAGGTTCAGGTTTCTATCTCCACAACCACAAAGGAAGTAATTTAATGGTCACCTTGAACTTACATGTTGACCAGATAGTCAGTACTCAATGTGACAGGCGGTAAGCCATGTCACCATATGTTTAAAATATTAGTACATACTTAACATAACCATTATACTTAGCAGGACAGTCAGTAAAGAGGTAGAAGGTAAATATGAACTATTAATTAAGAGTGAATGTACCAAGGATTAAATGATTTACACCATATAGTCAGCACAGTGTATGTAACTTAACATAATGAGTCAGGCATTAACTTGTTCCTATCCCAATGAACAGTAATATGTTCCAAATTCATACATACACATCATACTAATCTCTCTCCAGAGGGTTCGACAGAGACATGCTTCCAAGGTATAATATTAAATTGAGTGTGCATGAGGAGGTGTATTAATGTCAATAAAGCAAGAGTGATGTGTCAGGATCGGCACAGATGGGGATCCGTGATCTTTTCCTACACAGGTAATCAGACACGATGTGTATCTATGTATGTATGTTGAAAAATTCATGAAGTATACTAGTCTTATATATAGATTGAAATTATATTAGGATAACAAAAACATACCTGGATCTGCCCATCCATATTCCGGATCCTTTCCAGTAACACTCTCATAGCCATGACCATATCTGTATAGTTCTCGAGTCTATGATCAGCAAAGTCCTTCACACCACTAATTTCATCAGTACACACATTCTTAAGAATAAAACAGACGGAAATAACAAAACCTCTTATTAAATATGGAAAATGGAGTATGTTATCCTTGACTATATTCTTCAGAATATACTTTTGTTCACTGTTGACTTCATTCTCTAAGTGTTTGGTTGGTATATGGTCTTTTTCTGGGTTATACTCCAGCATGTAAGAGCTTTTATCAATCTCGCCGCTGTTCCGGAGAATAAGAGTTTCGGCAGCTTCAAAACAAAGTTTGGAGGATTCTAGACAGGTTAAAATGTTCTCTGACCATTTGGTTTCTAATTCGGATACGGTTTTGTCTAAACTTTCTTTCCATTTGTGAACGATTTCAGTTTCTTTGTAGTTTTTCATTTTTATAAATTCTAACTTGCTTTCTGCATCTATATTACAGGTTTCAACAAAATTATCGACTAAATTGCTAACAAATTCTGATTTTTCTTTTAATCTTTGTTCTAGTAATAAGATTTTCTCTTTTAATTTAGCAGCCAGTTTGAATTTATTCTTTTTCTTACCTTCATGTGTTTTAAGTTTACAAATAGCTTTATTGTAAGAATCTTCTACAGCTGAATCTAAATACTGCTTTAAACTATCATCCTTATCCTTCAGTCTGCGCGTGGTTTCCCCATAGTATAGTAAAACAGCGTCTTTTCTCTTACTAAGGACTACTTTTTGTAAGCCTAGCAGAGACATTTGATAAAGAAGTTTTGTCACTTTAAAACATCCTGGGTTGACAAAATATGAGGATAGAACTGGGGATATGATCCCAGACTTGGCATATTCACTTAAGAACTCGGCTAGTTCGGTCCTGTATATTTTTTCAGCCCTTGTATCGTAAAGGGGCCAGGAAAACTTCGAAGCTTTATTCTCATCAATAATACTCACGAGATAGTATGTTAAATGTATAAAGAACTGTTGTGTAGGCTTCTCCAATGCATCATCTCTAAACATGAGCTGCGACAACTCATTTGGCATAGAATTAACTTTACTAATTAAGCTAATATTCAAGCATATTTCCTTCTTATACTTTTGCATTAAATCTCGCTGATCCGACAGCTGAGCCATGGTCACAAACACTTAATGTCTTCAAAACACTGAATTCACTTTTATTCACAGCATTGTAGTACGAAAAGTATAGATTTTATAACTTTATAATTAAATTCTTGAATTTGAATCACAACAAACGCCTGGCAAAGAGGGCAATTTCAAATTTGACGTTTGATCCGTTAACATCAAAGCTGAGCGCACTATAGACAATCCAATGGTGCACTCGATTCTCGTGTAGTTTGTGGGCGAAATGGTATGTTAAAAAAACGTGGAGACAGTGAAAATTAATGTTATTTATGCAACGTTAAAATACACTTTTAATACAAATAAAAATACTCTTGCTTACTGCTTGCTTAATACATTTGGTCGGGTAAAATGTCCAACCCTTCGTGTCAATTACCCTAATATATTAAGAATAAATTAATATATTAAGAAAAGGAAAGGTAATGTCTGCCCTGTAGATTTAAAACTCATATTATCGCTTTCAATTATTGTTTAAATTGTTCAACTTTTATTACTTGGGTATAGTCTTTTACTTGAAATGATGATATTGTAAATAATTAGTTTAGTAATTTTCTACAAAATTCTTTCTCCGTGATAGCATTTATTATAATAGTGTAAAGTGGGTGATAGACGTACGTACTTAAAGTACGCGGTTTTTAAGATCGCAAACTTACTCGGCTCGACGTTAGTGACACACGTGAAGCTTACTCAATCTGTGTTGCGATGTCTTCGACAGAAGAAGCTTTGTGTTACTTATTTAAGAATTATATCGTATTACATTTTAAAAACTAAAAAAATTGAAGAAATCGGAAAGTGTGGGTAAAGAAATGGCTTACGAAAAGAGAGCGTTTATCACATGTGAATTTTATAAAAATATTAATAACCTTTATTCATAAAAACACATTGACATACACAGACAGGAAATTAAAAAAAAGAAATCGCTCATTTTGAGAAGTTTCTGAATGAAAATTAACAAAAATTTCAATTTAAATCTCAAGTATCGATGCTCAAAACACGAATGACAAGCGTGCGCGTCCACGGACTGGCGAAACAAAGTGGCGGCTTGCGGCTCGCTGTGCTGCCACACGCACGAGCCAAGACGAGCTACGAGCAAGATTTCAAACCTGTTGGATCGACGACAATTTTGCGCGGCGGTTTTAAAGTACGCGTACTTACGGTGACACACAAGCGAAAAAGGTCGTCGAGCCATAAGTACGCGTACTTGCTCGTACGTCTATCACCCCTTTAATAGTAATAAATATTTGAGAAATGTCATCCAACACAACGTCAAAGTCAAATGTTGATAAGAATTAAAAAATATATAGAGTACCCGCCACATAAGGTGGCAGTTGGAGGCGTCGCCACAGTCGCGTAATCCAGTGTTGCCAGTAAACACGCCAAAACTAGCACTCACTGTGCCATACGGCTCGATACATTATATTGAGGTTTCATTTGTAACGATCTTTGGTTGCAGAGCTATAAACTCAAATAAAACAAATTAATATATCAAAGTCAAAATATGTTTATTAAACTATTTCAAACATGATTAATAATTAACGGGACTTATCCTTCTTATTATATATTATGTGTTCCTTCACTCTGTCCGCAATAGACCGTTTAGTGTGTTCGACGTAGGATTTCCCACAGCTGCAATCAATCTTATACACACCCTTATATCTTATATCATGAGTATAAATCGCGAATCTCTTAAAACTATTATTTCAAACATGGCACTGAGCATTGTCTTTACATATTTTTTACCGAGGTTAGATCAGCGGAGACCCTAGCTTGGAGAAGAACTAACAAGAAACTCCGGAAATCAATTTATTATAATCACCCTTAACAAACATAAAAATTACAAAGAGTGGGCAAAAAACACAACGCTGGTAATACTAAATTTACCTTTCATACAAAATAACACGCAATGGCGGTAACGTCAAATTTAGTTCCAAGTTTGGCTACTGCCAATTTATATGGCGGGATCTCTATAACCTAAATCTCACTTGTACACGGTTTGGGCGGCTGTTGTGGATTGACAACACGTGTCGTACAAAAGTTATTAAAAAATGAGATAAAACCAATATAATCAAACAAAATGGTGTGTAAATCAAATAATGATTAAATACTCCTTCTTGGTATACAGTGGTTTATTATTAATTTGTGTTTCAGAGTAAATTATTCGTGTTGTTTGAGCACAGTGCGGGCTTCGCGTTGTTTCGCGTTGCCGAATTCGAAGAATTAGCTGCATTTTTACCACAAGTCGAGGAGTCGGTGACTGATCTGCAGAGGTTCAATTCTGTAGTAACGCTGATTGCATTCCAGCCATTCAAATCTGCCATTACTGCCTTAGAAAACATCAATGCTGTGTCTGAAGGTTAGTTTAATTTATCACGTTGTTTCAGTATCATAAAGATTGGTTATCCAAATTATAATTGCTATAATTAATAAGTTAACATTAAAGGCATTATGATGTAAATATCATGTGAATTGTATTGCCTTAATTAGGCACTCATCTAGGAAGATAAGAATCCTAAAACTAACCTAGTAATATTCACTGCAATATGAGTGCGCACTGCAAAAAATGTGTGTAGTAAAAACGCGTGGTGTCTTCAAAATAAACATGTAAACTTGCAACAAACATATGCCTCACTATTGTAACTCTTTCAGATAAGTCAAAAGGACGTATGATCACCATCTATTGAGCATTATCATGTCTTTCAGCTCAAAACCCATTCTATTATAGAGTCAATACCCTCATGTGGTACAACAAATACTTATTTTACATCCTGTATTTGTTTACTTAAACAGCTACCTATAGGCGAATGCACTTCGGTGAAGCTGCTGGGAGTGAGCTGAAAACGCTTGTCGCAAACACCAAAGGCCTTCTGGGATACTTTGGGGACCTGGGCTGGTTTGAGTGACCTTCGTCTCAATAGGCAAAATAGGCGCTAGTCGTCGAGTTGCGGACACTAAACCAGCTTCTATCTATCTTACTTATCACAAACCATGTTATTCTAGGTATCCTGCCAGAAGACCTGAATCTTTTCTTAGAAGGCGCCCTACCTAAGCGGAAGAAGCGCTCAAAATGCACTCTTGGAGTAGCAGACTCCAAGCTCGGAGCAGCCATTTCCGAAGCCATGGAGATTCCTTGCTCACACATTGGTGCTGTGCCGGAGATTCTGAGAGGTAGGATTTATAGTGATAGTAAGCGATAATATAGTATAATGTTTGTCACACTCTTCATAACAACATTTCTGAAACATGTTATTAATTGTGTTACCACCTAATTGATGAATCATATCGAGTTTATTGTTTATTTATGTGTTATACATTCCATTATCTTATTATTGATCAAACTGAATCAGTGTTATTGCAAAAACATCAGTCAGTCTTGGCTTAAGTTTAAGCCCAAGTCTGTAATCCAGATCTGTTACTGTAAAACTTAATTTTTTCAAATAACGTTTTATAACTTAAGTCTAACTTTTCTAATTACAATAATAATTGTCTAATAAATATCAATTTATAAAATAACTTATCAATGCTACTACTACATAACAACTACGTAATTAACAGGTATCAGATACCACTTCCACAACCTGATAAAGGGGCTGACTCCGAAGACCTGCAGCATCGCCCAGCTGGGTCTGGGCCACTCGTACTCCCGCGCCAGGGTCAAGTTCAACGTGAACCGAGTAGACAACATGATCATCCAGTCCATTGCGCTGCTCGACCAGCTTGACAAGGATGTTAATACGTTCTCTATGCGGATACGGTTAGTAGTTTGTTTTGTTTTAGTAAGTTATCAATTCAAGGTTGTAAAACTCTTTGGTCAGAGGTTGAGTATAACTTTGGTCACCAGAAACCTACTTTTTAGTGGTTATAATGGTTTAGTATCAAATTCAAAAGGTAAAAATGGAAATGCATAATCTTGTCAAGTTTCATGTTACCTTTGAGCATTAAGAATAACAATTCATACTATTAGAGTTGCTTATGAGTAGGTAACCAACCTCCGTTAGAGTTAGCTACAAACTCTTAAATATAGTAAACTTGTTTTTTTTATTCTGTTTTGGTTTAACATTTATTAATTCAGACCAAAATATCCTCTGTAACTGCACAGTTTTGTTATTCATTTGACACATGATGATAAACTATACTTTTTATGCAAATTAGAGATACTACAAAATTAAAAAAATTCAAAATTATTACCACCCATATTCAGTACTTAAACCATTTCTCGTCCACAGTGAATGGTACTCCTACCATTTCCCAGAGCTGGTGAGCATTGTGCCAGAAAACCACTTATACACTAAATGTGCAGAATACATCAAAGACCGCAAAACCCTATGCGAAGACTCCATAGAACCGTTGACGGAGATATTGGGAGACTCAGAGAAAGCTCAAGCGATTGTGGATGCCTCTAAAATGTCGATGGGAATGGACATTTCGCCAGTGGATTTGATTAATATACAGATGTTTGCGGCTAGAGTCGTGCGGTTAACGGATTACAGGTAAGGGTTTTTATGTAAATGTTATGTTTGTTAGTCTAAAAAGGGATAGGTGGAATAATAAGGATGATTATTGGTGATTAGGTAGGCATTGAATGATGAAAATGATTTTAAAATGGTATGGTTTTTGAGTAGGATGTATCTAGTTGTCCTTTTTCATTGTATGTTATTAAATACTTCTATTATATTAACTTTTCTCAAACATACAGAGGAAGCATATTCTTTTATCAATACTTTGAATATGAGACTAAGAAATTTATTTGGTTGAAAGCACTAACTCAATAACTGATTTCTTCAGAAATTAGACCCATTTCATTATTTTAAACTTGTAGTATCAGCAGAATATATTGCAATGAAAATTTAACTTTAAACACCACTAAACCACAATACTGTACACCAGGAAACAAATAGCAGAGTACCTGCACACCAAGATGAACTCGGTGGCACCTAACCTCACGGTGCTGGTGGGAGATCAAGTGGGTGCAAGGCTCATCTCCAAGGCAGGGTCTTTAACCAGCCTCGCCAAGTATCCCGCTTCGACTTTGCAGATATTGGGTAAGTGGAAAGTTAAGGATATTATTAACTTACATTATATACACTAACTATAAAAATAATTATGAGTAAATGAGATATTAAATCTAATCCATCTAGAGGTTGTATAATAACTAAACAGATGTATTATGAATGATATATTTAAAGGATAATCTTATGTGTTCATTTGTGTATGTATAATAGAATAAAGGTAACTAGTTCTAAGGGCTAATTGAATAATCTTAAATAATATCAATGCTTCGATTTAACCATTCAAATCAATGTTAAATGCTATGATAATTTTCTATTGTCTTGTAACTTTTATAGTCTCTGTCCAATGAATAAATATGTTCACTTTCTAATTGTTTCACAGCCATCTCAATTTATACCATTTGTCTTATTTCGCTAGGTGCTGAAAAAGCCTTGTTCCGTGCGCTGAAGACCAGGTCAAAGACACCCAAATACGGTCTTCTGTACCATTCCACCTTCATAGGTAGAGCTGGTCTGAAGAACAAGGGACGCATCAGCAGATATCTGGCTAACAAGTGTTCTATTGCGTCCAGGATTGATTGTTTCATGGGTAAGTACTCTTATTTGAGTAACCCTAGGGTTGTACTTAGAAGTATGAGTGTCCATTTTGAACATTGTGAAGTTAGTGATTCTATGAAAGACAAATTTATATATTATATATATATTATAGAAGAAAAGACGTTATAGACAAAGACAAACGCGTTGACGACCATTAACCCTTGCGGGATAGTCAGAGGTTCAGGTATTACCGTAAAAGTGCGGATAGTGATTCTATGGCCACCTCATATTCACATGTAAACCAAAGTGAGTGAACGAGTACTCTATGTAACAGGTGTTAAACCGTGTCACCATTTACAAGATTGATTTTTTCTTGTATTTATAACCTTTCCTATATATTTTATATACATATGCTTCACGACTCGTGTTTACAGACACCCTTTTTATTTTGTTGAGATATTTTGAGGCTTGAGTGTCCATCACCAAGGTTTCGAAAGCATGTTAGGTATGAACCACTCAGCCCGCGTTTCACTAGATAGACAGCACCCAACGTGATATGTACTGAACCATATCACCGTATACAGACCTATATATTTTCCCTCACCATAGTAGCTGTAAATCAATACACAATAAATTAATCTTTTTCTATAGTACATTCGCATTAAGAAAATAGTGAAGTCATCATGTCCTGACGATTTGACCAATGAGACGTGACAACTGTCGTCTGCAATTGGTCGATGTGAATTGTTTTCTCATTTACTAAGTCGTCTCATTGGTCAGTTTAACGTCTATATATCATGACGTCACTATTTACTTAACGCGAATAGACTATAGTCTATCTTGCACCCTATGATCTGTCGTCAGTGCTTCTGCTCTGGGGGCAATAAACAGTGTGCTATATCAAAAGCATTTGCCAGACACATTCAATTTGTAAATGGTTGTTTGTGATTTATAACAAATGCAACATACATACAATATAATAGAAATCTTTATATGTTGTTATGCTATTAAAAATATTAAGTGTTGGATTAATCATACAATGTTTATGATCTTGGAATAAATCTACATTCCTTGGTCTTCAATGGGATAAGAATAGCGCTCAACCAATGTTAACTCTAGTTGTTAACATTGTTTCAATCAAAAAGTTCCTGCATTCATCTCCACAATTACGAAATGGTCATTTAAGACTACCACTTTTAATTCTTTTAATAAAGTTAAAGTTGATTTTCCGAGTCGCTATGTACAGCTGATAATTACCTATTTTTCGGGATAACAAGGTTTCCTTACAATGTTTTCTCCCACCATTAAAGCGACGTATACCATAGAATCGTTGTTTAATACTTCTCTTCATTCCGCAGAAACCCAAACAACAGTGTTCGGCGAGCATTTACGTCAACAAGTAGAAGACCGCCTTAAGTTCTACGAAACGGGAGACATTCCGAAAAAGAACGTGGAAGTCATGAAAGAGGCGATGGAGATTGCGGAGCAGAAGGCCCTGGAACAGAGCGCTAAGAAGAAGAAAAAGAAGAAGAATAAGGATCCGGAGTTAGTGGAAGAGAGTTTCTTGGATGAGACCGTGGAAGAACCGGTCAAAAAGAAGAAAAAAGTCCAAGAGTTGGATGAGAGTCAGGCAAGTGTGGACACGCCTAAGAAGAAGAAAAAGAAGAGTAAGCAAAGCATGGAATAATAGAATAGAAGATAGGTCTACAAAAGTGGTTATAGAGATGTATAAGTTGATAAAGTAGGTTTAAGAAAGGAATATTTCACCATATGCAGTTTTTTGTAATATCTACTCTGTGAAGATTACTATTGTTTTAGAAGAATATTTTTCTAAATACGTGATTCTGTGTCTTATAAGCCCATATAGTAGACAGAACCTAATTAATTACACATTGGTGAACTTTCTATTCTAATAATTTTAGTTATAAGGTAATGTTAAATGATTTTTCTTTACTTACAATAAATGTTTGAAGTACAATTCAGTGTTTTATTTAATTCTAAGTTTAGAAACTTATTGATACTAACCTGGAATATTCACGTCTTTACTTTGAGATAGGCACATACTATGAATCGTCACCTTAATCGACCCTAAAAATCTCTACATTACATTCTAGGTATCTAAAGTATTACTGGCAGTCACTTTAAGTGGATAAGTTTTGGTCATGAGGCAAAATTAAATGAATTCTTATTTACAAAACTAATGTTAAGTAAAATCCGTTCTTTCGAACCAAAAATACATACATACACATCACGCAGATTCCCTGTAGAGGGGTAGGCAGAGATCACGGATCACCATTTGTCCCGATCCTGTCAGAACGCTTTCTCTTCATTGATATTCATACATCTTCTCATACACACTCGGCGATTATAGGTACTCCTAACGTCACCCCTTTTACCAGTATAGGCATAAATATGCATATGCCTTCGAAATTGACTAATAATAGTAATAGTCTACAATATTATGAAAAATAGTTCAGGGGTCTTAGTCCACAAATTATCTATGACGGCCATACAACTACTCTCTACTCGCTACTCTCTGCTGTAAAAGTGGTAGTCTTCTAAAATGTTGATCTATCACAGTTGTACCTCGATAATGTCTCAAGAGTGCATCAGTAGTAGTGTTGTAAAGAACTCGAGTCTTTGAGTCCTAAATTTAGAGCTCGACTCTGCATTACACGACTCGACTCATAACAATAAGACTCTTAAGAATAAAGAACTCAAGTCTATATGAGCTCTTGAACGCGAGACTCGAGTCTTCTTTAGCGCTCGAGTCCTTTTTACGCGCCGAGTCGCGCTCGAGTTCTTTTCCGCTTTGAGTCATTCTTTTTAAAGCAGCCAATAAAAGGCTATTTTTGTGAGATATAATCATGTGTAACCAGAAGGAGATGTCGAAAAATAAATGAAAGAAGTAAAGTTTTAATTAACATGAAAAATATTACAAAAGAAAACATTACAACAGTCATTATTTTTGTTATTATTGGAGAGTAATTCGTGTGTTTATGATTATAATTGCATACAAAGATTTATTTAAAAAAATCTAGCCATGATGCAAGACACATTGAAGCTTGTATGGTCTTATTACCAAGTCTGTTTCTTCTTTTGGTAATTAAGTTACCGGATTTTGAAAATGCCTGTTCGCTCGGGACGCTCGTTGCGGGAATACTTAGTATCTGAAACGCTAATTTCTGAAGCTGTGGTAATCTATTAGCTTGCTGTGTTCACCAGAATATAATATCGGTGTCTTCAGTTTCTACTGGCATCATAGTACGAGAGGAGGATAGCTTCAGGAATGTTAGTTTGCCTAGTTTCTCTGATTCTGAATAGATATACACTCGATTAAATCTTTCAAAATTATGGATGTTTATTTAAAATTTGAAAAAAATACTATTATAATAGAAGATAAAGAAATAAAAATAATACATAACTGAGGGCTGATTGAAAATATTATTTACCATAATAAAATATGTCTAACCTGTAACTATGTATTTAAACATTATTTAACCCTGGTATGCTCAAATAATGTTGTTAGATTATTATTATATAAGTATAACTTTTGCTCGTAGAAGTAGTACTTCGTCCTCGTAGAAGTTGAAAATTACACTATTTGTCATAGCGTGATATTATATACCCTATAGGCTTCCCCAATAAAAGGGCTATTTAACACTGAAACAATTTCCAAATTGGACCAGTAATTCTTGAGATTAGCGCGTTCTACCAAACAAATAAACTCTTCAGCTTTATTATATAAGTATAGACATTTATTCTAAATAAATCACTGTCAGCATTTCGAAGACCAGTTTGAAGAAGACTCGAGCTCTTTTAAGACTCGAGCTCTTTTAAGACTCGAGCTCTTTTAAGACTCAAGCTCTTTATAAGACTCGAGTCACTCGAGTTCTATTTAAGGTTTCGAGTTCAATAATGGCGCTCGAGTCTTCATGATAGGACTCAGACTCGGCTCGACTCAAGACTCCGAGTTCAGTTAGTTCACTGAGTCTTAGAAAATTGAGTCGAGTCTATCGAATAAGACTAAAAGACTCGAGTTCTTTACAACACTAATCAGTAGTGCTTCAGTGGCAACGCAATCGCTTTAGATTCAGCATAACCACAGATAATATAATACTGTAGTATTGTACTGTAGCATAACCATAGCGGTGTAACAAAAATAACGCGATTGAACTGATACTAAGGCACGATTGATAGTGGAGTAGCCTTTTTTTTACTTCAGACGCAGTTCGATAGTGCTTCAGCGGCGTAAAGTTGTTAGTGGAGTACCAAAAGTGTCAAAATACTGCTACTGACGTGCTATTGTGTCACTACTGAACTAATATTGTGCCTAAAATGCATTAGTATACTAAGGCCCCAGTTTAGGATATAAGGAAGTAAAACAAGCATACACAAGTCAAAAAATACATTTTATTCTTAACATTAAAAAAGTATAAAGTATGTATATACATTTTGAAGAACATTACATTTCATTTTCTTTTATTTTGGGTAATAACTAAATTTTCTCATTAACAGACTACATGTGACGAAAGATTGCGACCTATCTGCCATTTTATCTTCGATTGATTATGAATAAATCTTCATACCATGTCTTTAATGAGTATTAGTTTATCACAAACACACACTAACATAACAATCCCCAAAAAACACAGACAAAAAAAGACAAACGCGTTCACGACCATTGACCCTTGCGGGGTAGTCAGAGGTTCAGGTGTCCATTTCCGCCATTGCGAAGGTAGTAATTCCATGGCCACCTCGAACCCACATGTTGACCAGATAGTTAGTACTCAATGTGACAGGTGGTAAACCTTGTCGCCATTTACAAGCACTAACTATGCAAAGCACTTTCCTCACGATGTTTTCCCTCATCCTAGAATTCGACGCATTTCGTAAATGTGTATTTATTACGAAAATGTACATTAAACTTCATTTCCAATGGTACATGCTCAATCGGGATTTGAACCCTGTACCCACTGATACAGAATCAAGCCCCAAACAACTGAGCTACGTCAAATTACTAAAAAAGTACAAAATTTACCAAATCTTACATCTCATTTATCTTATTGTTAACAAAGATGAATTCAGTGACATATACTGAATGTAGTTTAGTCTTATCGCCCAAAAATACAATTACCCCTAGTTACAACTTACAACACTGTTTTTAGGGCGCCCGCCCACGTCCGATAATCGGTGACCGACTTTTTGCAGGAAAATAATATAACGTAGTAAAGCAGTAGCGTCAGTCGGTACGAACAGAAATAAAAAGGTGATATCCCGATTGTTTGTTCAGAACCTTTTATGTTTGTTATTTGATGTAAATATCTCGATTAATTACTCGTACAACAAATAATTTCATCTAAATCACTATACAGGGTGGCGCATTCAAAACGGTCAGTATGGGAAAGTCTGAAACTATAAAAGATACGAAGATTTGTTCTTAGGAACCATGTCACCGATTTTGATAAAAATAAAAACTGCATTCATACTTTCTTTGAATAAACTAAAGTATGCCAAAACAATGCATTTTATTCATTTTCGACACCATGTTTCATAGAGACATTTACAGCTTAAGACCTACACAATGGATATTTAAATAGAAAAAGTGAAAAGGCCCAAATTAATTTTTCGAAGCAACCGGGTTCGATTCCCGTACTGGATACAGTTGATTTTTTAAAGAAAGTATGAATGCAGTTTTTATTTTTATCAAAATCGGTGACATGGTTCCTAAGAACAAATCTTCGTATCTCTTACAGTTTCAGACTTTCCCATACTGACCGTTTTGAATGCGCCACCCTGTATACTTAGGTTATAAAAAATTAAGTTGAATGATTTAATGTTTATTCTCAGTCACAAAAATATTCACCATACAAAACGTTTACAATTATAACTTACAAACTAAAGATTAATAGTTTGTGCGTGTAATACTGCGGCAAAGATTCTAACTCAGCTGGCTATATTACATTTGGTGATTAAATACCTGTGTATTTTAATATGATAAATAAAATATGAATCGAAAGACAGGCAAACCCTTTCACAACCATTTACCTTTGTGCGGTAGTCAGAAGTTCAGGTTTCCATATCCTCAATTGCGAAGGTAGTGTTTCTATGGCCACCTTGAACCCACGTGTTGACCAGATAGTCAGTACTCAATGTGATAGGTGGTAAGCCATTTCCATGTTACATAACATAACATAAGCTTCACAATTTGTGTATACATACTTCCTTTTTTATTATGGCAGGGTAGTCAGAGGCTTGAATGCCCATCTCCGAAATTTCGAAGGCATGTTAGGTATGGGTCACTCGAAGCCCGCGTTTCACTTGATAGACAGCACCCAACGTGACAGGTAGTGAACCGTATCGCCATATATAGGCACTGTCTATTACCTATCTCTAGTGATAGGCAGGTTTTCTAACGATGTTTTCCCTCACTGTGTCCATGTTAATATGATAAATAAATTAAGTATCGTAGCTTAATTTACCCGATTATCGGTCCTACAAAAAAAGTGCGGACACCCTTAAACCATTACTTCTAAAAAGCCTTAATAGCCAGACTTTTACTACAATTGAGTTTCACATTGATATTGACAGCCGCTAACTGAGTCACAAACAGTTTGAATATATACGGAATAACCACAGTGGCCAAAGAACTTTTGGTGCAAAGTCTGCACTTCTCTGTACCCCCCGCAGCGAAGAGCGGCCCTAATAGTGTTCCACAGCTGATGCAGATTATCGCCTGAAAGGAATAATGAGGTTAATTAATATACCTTTCTTGTTAATAGGCTGATTTAATTAATTGTTAAGAAGCTGCCTTAATTCCTAATCAAGCAATTAATATGAAAATTCCATATAAATTATATCATATAAATCATATATATTACGACGTTCAATGAATGTACTATTACTGTGCTTATATTGAATAAATATTTTTTGTTTTTGACACAAATCGCGTTAAAGATTAAGGAGATCAAAGACATTAAACCTACGAGGTTCTGTCCACCCTGACTCTTTCAGGTAACATGAGGTACTTTAACATATTTTGCTCTATCTTGGACAAAATGTATCTGTAATGTATGTGTACTTTCATTTTAAATACAATACTTGCTAAGTCCCGGTAAAACGCAAGAGATATTTAAATAAGGGCACATCTATTGAACAATTAGTTTCTATCCTATCTCCATCTTACACATTAAAACGATAATCCTCATCATCACTCATCAATTGTGATATTAAAGAAGACTTACGACACCATACATTAAAATCACGCCATATTATCAACATACAAACACATACACACTCGGCGATTAACAACGTACGTAAATCATACCTGCGTATGTATATATATGTATACATACGCCATTTTATCAACATCCATACATACACACTCATCAACCATACACATAAATCTCATACCTGCGTCTTATCGGAGCAATGAAGCAATCTATCCTGCAGGAGGTATGCAGCGCCGTGGGCTGCAAGCGCGTCCCGCTCCATCTCGCCAAGACGGACGCCTCCGCCTCGACGCCGTCCCTTGACCGGCTGACGGGTCAACGCGTCCACTGCTCCGGTTGTGCGGACCTATTGATAGGTAGATTGTAGGATACTAATACGATAAGAGAACTAAACCCTTGGTATGTACATTTGAGACTTGTTAAGGGTACTAGTATATATGTATACATATAAATTCAAAAATAAAAAAGGTATATTGAAAAAAAATGACGTTAGGTGTACCTATAACCGCCGAGAGTGTATGAGAAGATGTATGAACGTCAATGAAGCGAAAGTTGTCTGTCAGAATCGGGACAAATGAGGATCCGTAATCTCTGCCTACCCCTCTACGGGGAATCAGGCGTGATGTGTATGTATATAAATTCACGTTCTTAAATCCCTTCCGGAATGAACATCGGAGAAATGATATCTTCTAGATCCCATTGTAACAAATATTAAGGTTCTGATGTTATATCACAGCTCAGCGCCCAATAGATTACATTTCCCTTGATTCCTTAATCGCCTCTTAGAACATTCCGGGAAGAACGACAGCTACAAAACATTTTTTTACTTCCCAGAACGGGACATCAGGACTAAATATACCTTTACCCTTAACACCTACCTGCCACTTATCCGAAACCATATGCCTGAGCCTCTGATAGTGGATAACTCCGAAAAATATCTCCGCTTGCATCATGCGTCCGTCCGCACCCGAATACAGCGTTTCAGTCCCGTAATGGTCGTAGCCAGCCGCTTCTAGCAAACGACCAAAATGCTCTATCGCCGTGTCTTGTTCGGTGAAACGGAACGGGGTCGCTTCGTGTACCTTAAAAGGAAATATATACGTTATAAAAGTAAGTAAGACGAGTGATGCAGCCTAGCTGTATCGTATACTGAGGCAGCACCTTTTCACTGCATCAATGGTTTTCATTCTTGATGTTTATTGTTTGTGTGTTTAATGTAATTTGTGCAGTGAATAAAGTACTTTCTTTCTTTCAAAAAGTATCAGATGATTAATGGGTGTGAGTGAAACAAGAGAGATTTGTCAGGATCGTTCCAGATGGCGATCGATAGTCTCTGCCTATCCCGTTAGGGACGTAGAGGCATAAATATGTGTATGTAAGAATGAAAGTTGTTATGTCGAGATGTAAGCATAGATTTACATTAAACATTTAAAAATGTAAATATAAATTCTGTAATGTAAACCAAAAATATATACTTATACACAACGAAGGTTAGATAAGGTATGCGATTGTATTATTTGGTTGTGGAATTCGGAATGATACGTTATGTTTATTTTCAGAGAACTAAGAAAACACATTTTCCCGCGTTCACTGACATTGACATCCACAAAACTCCACACTTACCCTCTCTTCATATACTTATCTCTTAATATACATCTTAGGAATGTCAGAAAACGCATACATGTTGTCGATATCAAATTACATATTTTTAAATTGATATCGACAACATGTAAGGTTTCCATCGAATCTACCGTACGAAATAATTAATATATATACATATATATTACCAGAAAATAACAAGAACCGTAAGAATCATTCAAAAGTTTATATATTTCCTAGGAGAATTATAAAATTAACGAATCTTATTATTTTACACATACAATCCATACACATGAATGTATAACTTACCAAACCATGCATAGCCGCAGACTTCCCAGCCATACATTCCACCATCATAGCTATAGTCATACGCGACGGGAAGCCGTGGGGGTTGAACAGGATGTCCGGTACCATCCCGCCCTCCGTAAAGGGCAGGTCCTCTGGCGGCCAGAGAGCAGAGCAAATGCCTTTCTGCCCCGCTCGGGACGCGAACTTGTCACCCACTGAAGGGTTACGCTGGAAGAATGATTGTAGATTAGATTAGATTTATTTATTACACTGCAACAATGTCATATAAAAATAAAATACAATAATTAATACATGTCCAAAGTTACAATGATCGTCATATATAAAAATAAAATGAAAATGTCAAAATAAAATAATAATAATGTCACTGATAGTAGATGTATACAAAAATAATTAATATCATCATCATCAGCCTGTATCAATCCACTGTTGGACATAGGCCTCCCCCAAATGACGCCACTTCTCCCTGTCAGTGGCCGTTCGCATCCATTCGATGCCGGCCAACCTGCGCAGGTCGTCTTCCCACCTTGCCGGGGGGCGCCCCACGCTACGTTTACTGAGACGCGGTCTCCACTCTAGGACTTTTTTGCTCCAGCGACCATCAGTCCTTCTGCATACGTGACCAGCCCAACTCCACTTCAGCGTGCTAATTCTTTTCATAATGTCGGTTACTTTAGTTCTCTGGCGTATCACCTCATTTCTGATGCGATCTACCAGAGAAACCCCGAGCATCTTCCGTTCCATAGCACGCTGAGCGACCTTGAATTTGTGGGCTAGTCCCGCAGTGAGTGTCCACGTCTCAGAACCGTACGTCATAACGGGGAGCACGCACTGGTTGAAAACCTTAGTTTTCAGGCATTGTGGTATAGACGACGTGAGGACATGCCTTAGCCTTCCAAATGCTGCCCATCCTAGCTGTATTCTTCTGTCCGCCTCCCTCTCGAAATTGTTCCTGCCAAGCTGTATGATTTGGCCCAAGTAAGTATATTGCGAAACAACTTCTACGGGAGTGCCCCCAAGGGCAACCGGTCTCGGGACTACCAAGTCATTGAACATGATCTTGGTTTTTTCTAAATTCATCCCGAGTCCGATGCGTCGAGAAGCAGCATCTAGATCGGACAGCATTTCCTCCAGATCCTGCAGCGACTCTGCCATCAGGACGATATCGTCAGCAAAGCGGAGGTGCGAGATGTATTCCCCATTTATATTTATTCCCCGTTCAACCCAATCCAACGTTTTGAAAGCATCTTCCAGTGCACTCGAGAACAGTTTCGGGGACATAACATCCCCCTGTCTGACACCTCTCTACAACTGGATAGGTTTCGTGCCGAGGCTTTGGAGTTGAACGGTCATCATGGCGGAATCATAAATATGTCTCAGCACACTCACGTATCGCCAGTCGACTTGAGATCGCTGCAAGGATTCCATGACCGCCCAGGTCTCGACCGAGTCAAAAGATTTCTCATAGTCCACAAACGCGAGGCAAAGTGGCTGGTTATACTCTTCAGTTTTCTGTATAACTTGCCTCAGCGTGTGAATGTGGTCTATGGTACTAAAACCCCGCCGAAACCCGGCCTGTTCTGGTGGCTGAAAGCTATCAAGCCTGGCTGAGATTCTATTGGAGATGACCCTCGAGAACAGATTATAGATGTGGCTCAGAAGTGTTATCGGCCTGTAGTTCTTCAAGAGGGTTCTATCTCCCTTCTTAAAGAACAAAACAGCCACACCTCTGCCCCAACATTTCGGAGTTCTTCCGGAGAAGATGACGCTGTTGAAGATTCTCTGGAGCTCCCTCAGAACCGGTCTTCCACCAGATTTCAGGAGCTCAGAGGTGATTCCATCCTCTCCCGGAGCTTTTCCATTTTTAAGCTGTTTTAAAGCCATCTCAATTTAATATATTATAACAAATTAATATATAACAAATTTAAAATACTATAAGTACATCAGTACTCTTTCGTCATATACTCTTTTACAGAGTAAAACGTATTAATGTACTTTTTTTCATTCTTTATTAAGCCATTCACCACTAAGGTTATGTTAGCAAAAATATTTAGCCAGTTTGGCATCACAATTGACTAAATATTCAGCCGAAAATAATTATTTGTATTTTCAACTTTCACTGAGCTGCTGACTTTGTTGACGCACCATAGACGACTGATGTATTGATTGATTGTATTTATTAGGAATGCATTTGTGAAATGCACTGACTATCTAAATATTCATAACTTTACTTCTCTAATGGGATAAGTAGAGTATCGATCGCCACCTGGAACGATCCTGACAAACCTCTCTTGCTTCACTCACACCAATTAACCTTTTCATACATTTTATTTACTATATGAGACCGGGTTATATCACTTTAAATTGAAAAATATATAGAAACCTCTTTATCACCCGACGTTTCGTCCCAGTTGCATAGGCCGTGGTCGCGGGAAGACTGACCGATGCAACGTGATCGAAACGTCGTATATCTTTATTAATTTATCGTAATAAGACCCGGTCTCATATAGTAAATAAAATGAGTTTAAATCGAGAATGTTTAATAATGACTTCTTCTGTTCTTAAAGCTACGTACACCCGCCTTAAGAAGAATGTCTAAAATTTGATCTGTATAAGTTCTACGCGGCTGTCTTCGACCAACTATACATTCCACTTTAGCTCTTTAAATACCTACTATAAAACACTATCGGATCTATAGATAACCAACTACCTGTTAACCGAAACTTAATAAAAAGACCGTGCTTGTAAATGACGACACGGCTTACCACCTGTAACATTGGGTATTGACTATCTGGTTAACACGTATATTCGAGGTGTCCATATAATTACTATCTCCTCGATTGCGGAGATGGACGCCTGAACCTCGGACTACCCCGCAAGGGTTAATAGTCGTGATCACCGTTGTCTTTGTTTTTGTTCAATAACTTTGTAAGTAAAAAAGGTCACGTAGGGGCCGGCCTAATAAGACATATAAGTCAGATAGACGCTATATTGCAAAAAGGTGACATTAGGTGTACCTATAACCGCCGAGAGAGTATGAGGAGGTGTATGAGTGTCAATGAAGCGAAAGTGGTCTGTCAGGATCAGGACAAATGGGGATCCGTGATCTCAGGGGAATTAGGCGTGATGTGTATGTATGTATGTAACTATGTAAGTACTGAAAGGTTACCAATCCATCAACTAACCTGTATCCGGAACACGATGCAGGCCTTCTTACAAGCCTTGGGGCTGAAGTCGCCGCACAGCCGCACACTGTCTACCACCGCCGGCTCCTTGCCGTGAAACCTGACCACTACCATTGCGCTTTTCTCCGCATCATAGTAGCTGGGTTTAGAGAACCATAAGATTGGTTAGGTAATACTATATATGATTGTAAATATATACATACATTCGCATCAGCAAATACTATAGGCTATGATTGTTAATAAATACAAATATGTATATACACGTTCTTTAATCCCTTTCGGGGTGGACAGAACCTCGAAGATATATTATCTTAGTAGTATGAATATTGTGGTTGCGATGTCATAATGAAACATTAGTCACAGGTTGCAAGCCCATCGCCCATTAGATTTTTTATCCATATTCCCTAAGTCGCCTCCTACGACATGCCGGGAAGAACATCGTACATGACCGTCGTTTAGACGCCATATTGAAAAAGGGTGAAGTTAGAAGTACCTATAACCGCCGAGTGTGTGTGAAAAAGGATGACAATGTAATAAAAGTAGGTTGTCAGGACCGAAATAAATGGGGATCTGTTGTGCCTACCTCATTTTAGGGAAACGGGCGTAATTAATGTGTAGTAGTTGTATATACATTCACGTCCTTTGCTATATGGTACATTGGTTACAGGTTGGTAGCCCATCGCCCAACCGATTTTATATTCCTTAGCCACCTCCTACGACATGCCGGGTAGAACGGCAGCTAGTTTTCAATCCTATCCGTCCCATTTTAGCATGGGACTATTAACACGTATATAAATATATAATACGGCGATATGGTTCACTACCTATCACGTTAGGTGCTGTCTATCTAGTGATACGCGGGCTTCGACTGACCCATACCTAACATGCCTTCGAAATTTCGGAGATGGGCACTCAAGCCTGACTACCCCGCCATAATAAAAAAGGGAGTGTGTATACACAAGTCGTGAAGCGTATATTTATGTGTTAAATATATAATATCCAACCAACCTGTAAAGCGGATCCTCCGGCTCAACCTTACCCCCCACACTGGGCAGTCCATCATCATCAATGTACCCCCTGACCCTGTCATCTTGGGCATCCCTGCAGAAATAGGAGCCACTGCTGGCCAGTTCCACCATCTCACTCTTGTATATAAAGCCTGCGCCGAACCCACGTTCGTAGGAGGCGCGGTTTATTATCATTGCGTCTTCCATGTCGTAGCCCTGTGTGCAATGAATTGTATAATATATAGCCTATATATATATAGGCTATATATTATACAATATATATATATAGCCTATAAATATATATATAAATAAAAATAATACCTAGTCTGTTTTTTTTAAGAAACGAGTACCGAATTTTTATTGCTTTGCTATTGGTCCACGTAATCTACATTAAGGGTATTGTATTCCAAAAATAAATTCACGAACTGTCAAAAATCCGACATTTCTAGCGCAGCAGCGCTGAGTACATTGCGCGTTAGTGCTGTTTTTAGCGGTTGGACAGAATATAAAATATAAAAAGGCGCGAATTTCAAAACATCGCGAAACGATGAAACGTTTATGGGAGTTTTATATTAATAATATAATTGATTTTTTAACTCAATAGTGTGCCGATTGCAAGACAATTTTTTAATTGCTAAATAAAACGTACATTATCTATCTATCTAACATAAAATAAACATTGTGATGATTTTTCGACAATCCAGACCGACTTCTTAGCAGATATTCTCTGTCGAACGTGACAGATAGTTTTGATCATGACGACGCGCCGCCGCGGCGTGTAAATTGCAGATAGTTATATCAATAAACACGTATCGTTTCCATATGATGTAACGTATAAACTGATATTCTCACCCAAATCCAGATGGTAATCAATCCAACACGAAATAAATTCAAGTTTTCCAGTGTTTGTAATGATGCTAGTACAGATTACATTATGTATGTATGTAGGTATGCAACTACCTAACCACTCATTTACTGACTCCGAAAGGTTAACGAATTTGTAAAACTATGTTTTTAGATTATAATGCTTTTGAAATAAAATATGTTCTTCAACGAAAGATCGGCTGTAGTCATTTTTCATATGCGTAAGTATAATGATTACCTAGGTTAATTCAGTTCATTCACGGTAAAATTATATAAGTACCTATTCTACAATACTTTTTACCATATTGTAGATATAGTAGTCATACAATTTATTAGTTACATTTACCCACACTACACATATTGAAATAAAATTGAGCTCATGAATTTAAGTGTAAACTCGTTACAATGCATAAAACCTAATTTTATTTTGCCCTAATACTGCTTGATTTTGCGACTAAATTTACAAACGGAATATGTACTAGGATCACAGACTTTTATAGGCGGGCAGTCGTACGAAAAATGTAAATGTCTCGATATTCATACAGATATCTTTTGATCCTGATAAATTACTACATATTATACTGTCAATTATTTGTTTTTGTGTTATGTAATGTCAATAATGTTTTTGCTGAAATATTTTATGTTGTGATCGTAAAATAGGATTTTGCGGTTGTAATTTATACACCGGTTGTCGTTCTATCACCGAAGTTAAGCAACGCAGGCGTGGAAAGTAATTGGATGGGTGACCATTTAAATTGTTCACGTGCTGTTGTTTTAGTGAGGGAACCTGGTTTGGTTATGTAAGGACTTAGTTAATCACCTATTACATTGGCTACTGATAATCAGGTAACGATTGGGTTTCGATTGACAAAAAAATGCAAACAAACTTAGTTGCCACTCAACATCTGACTACCCCGAAAGGGATGTGGGATGTGACGTAGCCATATCAATCGGGGTCGGCGGCAGCGACGTAATGTGAGCACAGTATTTTGTACCTATTCAGGATTATAAAACTATAAACACTGCGCACTCGTAGATAGTTTTCAGATACTTTAGTAACTCCGATTTAATTATATGCATTGAAATTGTCTTGTTGCTTGTTGTTTTGTCACGATGATGTGTCTTCTCGGCATACTCAAAACACATACACCTGACCTCACAAAGCGTACCTACCTATTTTATTATTTGTTAATTTGATATAGTAACAGTCTGGCGTATTTAAAATGAAAGTAGTAAGATGATTATTAGCTCTCGGAATCTGTAACTGTCAGCTATTCTTTTACGTTTAAATATGGTTTAGACCACGAACCTTTGTAATTGCTCTTTGGTATAGAAACTAGCACCAGATGTAAGTACCTCTGCGTCCAAATGCTGGAATGAAATACCTCCACCTATTCGCGAGGTTGCTTCTAGGGGAGCTTTCTACCTTAGGTATAAGGCTTGTCTTCTCGAACAACAAAAATCCTTACCCTAACTCCTATCAATGTCTCACCTTGTCAGTGCAAATACCATAGTTACATATTTTTCTTTCTATATATGAGTTTGAATAAATGTGTATGTGTATGCAGCCTAGCTGCATCGTATACTGAGGCAGCACCTTTTCACTGCATCAATGGTTTTTTACATACCTATATTTTTTCCATGTTTGTGTTTTGTTAATGTAGTGAATAAAGTTTCTTTCTTTTTTTCTCTGTAGGTGTTAAAATTTGCAAACACACATCTTGTATTGATATACAATTTACTACTTACATTAGCTCCTGAAATAAGTATACTATAAATTTAGTTATAGTCTATAATGTATGTAAGTAATGGTTACTGCACTAAAATATTGTTTGTAATAATAGGAACCTAATATTTAATTTTATAAATGCTCATATTAAGGTTACATTACACTTTGATTAGTGACTAGGTATGGACATCTACTGATTAGTGTAAGTTATTTCCTGTGTATGGAAATGAGTTCTATTTTTAGCGAGTAACCTTGTCCAGCGTTCCGTCACTGCCCCCTCACTCATCTAAAATAAGTTAAAATCAACGCTAATATAAGTCAATATCATGAATTAGATTTAAATTTAATTAATAATAATTTAGATTTAATACTGGCCTTACAGAAAAAAATAAGATGACAAATTATCTGCGCGTATCGTTACAACTTGGTTACAACAGCACGATGTCCAGGCTTTAGACTGGCCTGCGCAATCTCCAGACTTAAATCCTATTGAGCATGCCTGGGATATGCTTCAGAGAAGAGCTCTAAGAAATTTCCCAGAAGATATTGTCAGTGAAAACCATCTTTTCTTGCATCTTAGCAGGACTTGGGACAATATTCCACAACGGGATATTGACACACTTGTTTTAAGCATGCCGAACCCCTGCAGATGTGTCAGGAATGTCTTAGGAAGATCTACACATTATTGATTTTCAGTGGAACACTATTTTAGTAAAAAAAAGTAAATGTTATGTTGAAGTTTTAATGTTTTAAAAATAAAGTTTAGTTTGAAGTTTTATCAGAGGTTTTTCTCTTGTTCTAGATTTTTTTAAATTACAACTTTCACTAAAAAATTTTCATTTAGTCAGATAGGCTAATAATCAAGGTTTAATTTAATATACAGGCACAGATGATATAATACTACAGATACAGGTGTCTTAACTAAAAGGTAGTATAATTTTAGTTATTTAGGTTTGAGTTAAATATCCCTAGACCATGTTGATGTGTGTATGTTCTTACAGATAGCTACCACCTTATTCCAAAACAAAGTCGATGTTTTGTTATAGAAACAAGTCCGTGTAAAACAATTGCAGCCCCTTGTTTATCTCTGGGATAAATACTTTTGAGGTTACCTTTCTGTTTTAGTAGTGGCCAAGAATGTTTTTATATCTAAAATAAGTTAAAATCAAAGTTAATATAAGTCAATATCAAATCAGTATGATGAATTAGATTTCTTGCAGATAAATTGTTGTTATTTCATTTGTAAATTCTTATGCATGAAGCATTTTTCTATAAATATCGATTCACAAAGCAATGCGGCGGGATAATAGGGGATATTTTATGTAATGTTATTTATGTTTGCGATATAAACAGGTTCCACACTACGATAGTTTCAAAAACACTGAAATAAATCACATCAAACTTGATATAACAAAATCATAACAAACTTTATTGTCATGGCGGATGCACGTTCCGTGTATCAATTGAGTTGTAAACGAAACAAACACTAATAAATTATAATCAGATTATTCAACAACTTATTATTTATTAATATATATTAAAAACATTGTAGTCATAAATATATAAAAGTAATCAATATTTAAATAATAAATCACTTGTGGTAAATAATTGTAATTTTATAGAAACAATAAGAAATAGTGTTTTGGAACGTACTTGAGTGAGTACCCTAACCCGACCTCCTGTAGAAGTCTGTGAGCCTAGTAATGCACTTGTATTTTCGTATGGTTTTGAGCTGAAAAAGAACTTCAAATATTCGATTTATGCGTAAAGTTTGCCGAGGCAAACAATACCTACAGACTACTGAGCAAAATTTTGGGCAGCAGGATGTATGTATAATAATTATACATTTTTTTGGTGCGACCTCCAATACCGCTATGAGAGCCTAGTGACCGAATTCGGATTTCGATAGCAATTTATCTCTAAAAAATTGCTCCGCGGTCTACCCTTCTTGAGAGAGATGAGTCTGAGTCGTAAAAAAAACAAAATGTAACTGGCTGCCGTTCTTTCCGTATATCTGTCCGGTACCGGTATAACTTATTCTGCAGTACGCTAAAAACTCTAATTCAAGATGCCAAAGAGTATCCCAAATGTATATTTATGATTTCGAGCATCACAAATGCATACTCAAACTCTGACTACCCTGAATTCGGTCACGGTCATTATGCATAATATATAATTATGTATATGTGTGTGTATACATACATACATATATATATACACCATAAACAACCTATCCTGGGGTTCACTAATTGTTGCCTACCTACTGGGAAGAAAGCTGAAGTGATGTCAGTAGGTATCATGTATGTATATTCTGAACTTCTTATCATAATATCCGAAACATCAAGCGGTAAATCAAAATTATGTACATTAATTATCATGATTTTTTCATATCATGTCTGACATACCTGTCATAGGCATAAATGACGCAAGAATAAATTTATATCAAATATGGCGTCGCATCAAGTAAAATACTTCTTAAAATATACATGTAGAATAAATCAACTTTAGCAGTTCCCTTCGAAAGACAAAAATCGCTTGTAATATAATAAGCAATAACCTCAAACATCAAAGTGATTACACATTGTTTTCCAAATTTCACTTATTGAACTAATAAATAACTGATTTCGTGTGATTATCTAGCGGTTTAGCTGTGATCGCCAACAAAATGGACGTGCTCCCCACGCTGGCATTCGCCAAATTCTGAACGCGATCTATTGAAACTAGCGACTCGCGGCGGACGCGTTAGCTGTCCATATAAAAATGTATGAAACAGATGGCGGCCCAAAATTGGGCGTTTTATACTTACGAAAACTGCAGTATTATGAATAAAACAGGACCTAATATGTTTTTAGTCAAATTATTTAGTATTTAGAGAACCCATTATTGTATATTTTGATTTCAGATCTTATTTCGTGACGAAATAAACGAAAAAATACAAAACCCTGTTTGCGCCATTTTTCTGATTTTTTATCAAATTTATGCGTTTATATTTACGTAATTATTGATATTTAACTCTTGAAACTACTTCAGTCATCAATTTCAGTCTTTCATTATGCTACCTTGAAAGTATGATAGGTGTCAGTAAGTTCTAAATAGGTTTAAACTGAAAAATGAAAACACTCGTTTCGCTCATTTCCGCGAACAATACCCTTAAGTTCGTTTCACAAAAACACAATTAACAGTTCGTTTCACAATCATGTGAAAAATATGTTAGAGCGGTTTATTATTGAGCAACTGAAGGACACGAGTATATAGTGGCTAGGAGTTTAATTTATAAAGGTTTAAAGTCGCCATAAATGATAAGTTACGCTATAGCGAATAGAGATATGTAAATATTTGATTATCCTGCAAGATAGGTAGGTCAGGTCATTATGCCTTGAAATCAATTAATTTATGACACTATTTAATCTCGTTTCTAGTCTAGTCGCAGGCTATATGTTTAGGCTATATGGCTATATATTTATTCAGCCCTCAGTCCTCATACCCCACTTTTATTTCTTTTCTATCTACTCCCATTCGACACGTCACCAAACTGAACACTCACGTTCACCGATTGAACTATCACATCCACAAACTGAATAATAATATTATATTAACGTATACGATATAACAGCAACAATCGCATTAGTACCTAATGCTATACAATCATAATGCACTATTAGCCTTTCGACTATCATTGTAGTAAAAAGGGAATTATTCCACTATTCGCCATTTTAAATTTTAATACAATTGTAATTAAATTCCCAATTCGTTACGTCAAGCAATTGATCTATCACGTCCACAAATTGTAACACTCACGTCCATCAACTGAAAAGTCACGTCGACCAACTGAACACTCACGTCCACAAATTGAATCATAGATATTCTCACCGTATAAGATATAACAGCAACAATCGCGTTGGTCCCCATCGGATAGTCATCGAGGGCTATGCTGTCATAATGCGCAGGTCTGAATAGAGGGGAGGCAGGATTCTGGAGTCTATACAGCTTGGTCTGGGCCGTGGTAGACCACGTGTGGATAGGCGTGCCCATAGTCTGTTTGCCCATCTGGCATTGGTACATGTTCCTGGGAAAGATAACAGAAATTTAATTAAAATTATCATTTATTTGTAGGCATGCCACAAGATAGTTAAAACAATTTATAAGCCACGTGACTATTAAAAAGGGCATAGCCTAAACCATTCGTCAACGAGCCAAGTGATTCTATGGCCTATGATAATAGAATAGCTAACTCATGATTAATAACTAACGGGACTTATCGCGTTAATAAAGGTAACTTGATTATATAAAAACTTACTCGATAAGATCCTTTAGTTATTAATCATGAGTATAAATCGCGAATCTCTTAAAACTAGAATAGCTAACTTACGTTGGGTGCTGGCCATCTAGCGAAACCCGGGCTTCGAGTGTCCACACCTAACATGTTCTCGATATATCGGAAATAGACAAGCCTCTGACTATCTCGTCACATTAAAAAAAAAGATAGTTAAGAAAGTATTCACAAGTCGTGAAGCGTATGTTTAAATAATGTATCTTACCTGGGCGATTGGTTGCAATCCGGCATCGGAACCAACATTGCCAAGTTGCTTAAGAAAGACGTCTTCGATAACTCTAGATGGGTCGTTTTACCTGTAAAGGCACAAAGAATATTATAACAATTAATATAACAAAGCACTTTGTTTCTTTTAAGGTAGATAGAAACATGAAGCATATAACTCGGCCATCTTGATCATTATTATGAATAATACATGTTACATGCATGCCGATAATCTATAGATATAATATTTAATAATAATATTTGGACATTATTACACCAATTGAACTAGCCCCTTGGTAAGTTCATTTAAGTCTTGTAATAAGGGTACTAGTCAACGTATATTTAAGAACTATATTCATATTATACATAGATAAATACGTCATGTATATCATATATAATCATCGACCAGACTGGAAGCAGCAGAAAAGCGTAGTTCTTAACTCTGCCTCCACCGGGAATCGAAGCCGGGACCTCACGATTAGCGTTCCGGTGGCTAACCGATCGCGCCACGGAGGTCGTCAAAATATAGATAGATAAGTCCCGTGTTAGCTGGGACGTAAAATAATGCAAACTAGCTGCTGTTATTTCTGGCACGTCGTAGGAGGCGACTAAGGGCCTAGGGGTAAATAGGATCAATTGAACGATGGCACCAATTTTCCTTATTATGACATGACAAGCCTAATATCTATGGTAAAAAGTGACCTATGAGATATTATATCTCTAACTTATACAGATCGAATTGGAGACATTCTTTTCAAGGTGGGCGTACCTAGTTAAGACCAGAAAAGCATGTATGAGAAGATTAACGGATGTGAGTGAAGCAACAGAGAGATTTGTCAGTATAATTCTCTGCCTATCCCGTTGGAGAGGTACAAGCGTAATTATTAGGTTTGGTTTGGAACTGTATTATTTTGGTATGTACATTTCAGTATTTCAGTGTCATTCAATTTGTATGTATTGATGTTTAAATACTCACCCTAATTTTATTCATATTTCATTACTAATAAAATAATTATGTAAATTACGTACATAATTTACAGTCACTAACGGTAAGGGAAAACATCGTGAGGAAACCTGCCTATCCCGCAGGATAGGTAATAGCCAGTGCCTATGTACAGCGATACGGTTCACTACCTATCACGTTGGGTGCTGTCTATCTAGTGATACGCGGGCTTCGAATGACCCATACCTAACATGCCTTCGAAATTTAGTACCTGGGCATTCAAGCCTCTGACTACCCCGCCATAATAAAAAAAAGGGAGTGTGTATACACAAGTCGTGAAGCGTACTATGTTATGTTAAAATAATCATGAATAAGTAAGTATAATTAATTATTTATTACCTGGTATAATCTCTGCCTTAGTAACCGCTATATCGAGATACAACTGTTCCATGGTCCCGATCAGCTCCATATGGCCAGTGCTGAGGTTGATCACCGGCCGCAATAGTCTGGCTTCACCCGTGAACAGGAATAGGCCGGGAAACTGCGCGCAGATCTGGTGACGAAAGGCGTTTAGTTAGCTACTTCAGTTATGTTTGTGTTATGTATCCAAAAACGTTAAATTTAAACTTTTTGGGGATACGGAAAATACATCGGTACAAATAAAAACGCGTTCACAACCATTAACCCTTGCAGGGTAGTCAGAATTGCAGGTGTCCATCTCCGCAATTGCGAAGGTAGTAAATCTATGGCCACCTCGAGCCTCGAACCCACATGTTGACCAGGTAGTCAGCACTCAATGTGACAGGTGGTAAGCCATATCGTCATTTACAAGCACTAACTATTATCTGTTCAGTGATCAGGCAGGTTTCCTCACGATATTGTCCTTCACCGTGTATTCAACCGTGTATTTCAATTTTATTTTGGTTAAAATACTATATTGTACGCCAGAAGAGGCAGCCCACGCTGAGACTAATTGTAAGAATTGTGCACCCTATTTACGCATGTGCGTCACAAATAAAGTTCCTTTGTCTTAACGTAACATACATACAAACTTCCTATTATCAGACATTAGTTAGTGCTTTTTATTTACTATATGAAACCGGGTCGTATCACGATAGATTAATAAAAATATACAAACTTTTATATAGAAAGAAAGAAAAACATTTATTCACTGCTATATATACACATTTTGACATATATCACGCAGACTTTAGCTGAGACGCTAGTCTTCTCGCAACTAAAGACTAAATCTCTAAAGACTAAATAGAAAATATTTACCGATGGACTAGCAACCTGCCACCAATGTTCCATATGACATCACAACCCCAATATTCATGCTTATAAGCGACCAAGGAGATTTTCCATTTCTCCAATTCCATTTTTTCACCCCGAAAGCGATTTAAAGTGTAAGGTATGTATCAAGTACCATATATCCAATATTGTATCCATTATTGTATTCCACGTGTAACCTCAACATTAATGTATTTAATCGTGTTTTATTATAATAAAGGTCAGTCGTAGTTATGATTCCGTTGTTTCAATTCGTCTCTTAAATTCATCCCGTACAAAAGGTTGTTTATTCACGGTGTATGTAAAAAGAATTTAAGGACGTGAATGTATATAATAATCTTACTTACCTTCTTCCTAGGCACGAGCACAATTTCGGTGCTACAAGGCAGCGCCTCCCCCTTAGTCTTCAAGGTCCGAAGGTACCGACACGTAGCGTCCGCTATCCCTTCACCAAGGAACCCTATCTGCCTGCCATCCACGAACACTGGGTACTTGTACACGTCGAACGAAAGAGGCGATTGAGAGATGCTGCTTATTGATTCCATGCCTGTATGATAAAGATAAAATGATTGATGCGTGACCTCTGCCTACGCTTGAGAAAAACGGGATTGATGTGTATGTATGGGCATGTTTAATTATGGTATGCTTTATACATTGGATAGTCTACATGATACAACATACATACACACATGCCTAATTCCCTGTACTCGGGTAGGCAGAAATCACGGATCCCCGTTTGTCCCGATTCCGACACACCACTTTCGCTTCATTGGTAATTGCGAAGGTAGTAATTCTATGGCCACCTCGAACCCACGTGAAGAAAAATACATATTTGTGATCGATATACTAATGAACTAGCCAAGTATATTGCCGACTTAAGTTAAGGGCACTAGTCGCAGTTTTTGATAAAGATATATTTGTTTCCTTTTATATTCAAAGTGGAACCATTTTAGGCTCAAACTAAACTGTTACTAGTTTGAACTGTAGAATTTCCTAATACATAAAAGAAAACATTTATATACAAAACATTAGATATACAACAAAACATATGATACATTATAATATATAACTTACCTAAATCATTTAGTACTGTGCTTATATTCTCTACCAAACTAGGTTCAGGTCGGCCAGATACCTGAAACAGATATATATATATATATAATTATAATACTATTACACCAATTGAACTAGCCCCTTGATAAGTTAATTTAAGACTTGTGTCAACGTATATTTAAGAAATATATACATATTATATATAGATAAATGCATATATAGTATTTATAATGAACAACCAGATTGGAAATCAGAATAAAAGCGTAGTTCCTAACTCTGCCTCCACAAGGAATCGAACCCGAAACCTCATGATTAGCGTTCAGGTGGTTAACCAATCGCATTACGGAGGTCATCAGATTAGAATTACGCACAGAATTATGTTGAATTGTAATAAGCCTTATACAAAAAATTCATGCTAACTAGTTGCTGTTCTTCCCGGCATATCGTAAGATAATATGACTTCGAAATTCTGTTCACACCGAAAGGTATTTAAGTATATGTACCCACCTGTACATGATGAGCTAAATGGTTGAGCAGCCCGCACGGTGCCCCGTCCGGGGTATGAACCGGGCACAGGAAGCCCCACGCCTCACCACCGAGCTGCCGCGGCTCAGTGGTTCGCATCTCCATGAAGAACGCGCCTCGGTGAACGGACCTGGGTTCGATAAAGACATTTTTTATTTAAAAGTCCTGTGATAGTCTGGGATGTAAAAGAATGCTAACTAGCTGCCGTTCTTCCCTTATTCCTATAAGGGAAGAACGGCGGTGACTGAGGTACTAGGGGTTAATAGAATGTATGCGGTGATAGGCTAGGAACCTGTCATTAATAGTCCACATCAAAATCGCAATATACATGCAAATAAGTAAACAAGACTATGTTGTTATGTCTCCAAGGTATGTCCATGCCGAAACGGTTTAAAGGAAGTGAATGTACCTATATGTATGTATATACATATTCCAATATAAATAAACACCATCTATGTTGGCTTTAGTGTACATTTATTCTATCCCTTTTTACGACATACCGAGCTTATAAGGAGAATTTGGCATTTTATTCATGTATTACATTTAAGCCAGTCACTTCAAAAGACAAGCATGATTGATATAATAATAAACTAAAAGTACCACTCACTCATAATAAAAATACATTTACGAAATGCATCGAATATTACGGTGAGGAAACATCGTGAAGAAACCTACCTGTTCCCCGAACAGCTAATAGTCAGTGCTTGTAAATTACGACATGGCTTACCACCTGATACATTGAGTACTGACTATGTAATCAACATGTGGGTTCGAGGTGACCATAGAATTACTAATCGCAATTGCGGAGATAGACACCTAGACCTTTGACTACTCCGCAAGAGTCACCACCCGTGACGCGTTTGTCTTTGTCTTCTACCTCACTAAATTGTAATACGTGGTTTTGAGGTGACCATAGAATTACCGCTTTCGCAATTGCGGAGATGGACACCTGAACCTCTGATTACTCCGCAAGGTTTGAGGGTCTAGAACGCATTTATCTTTATCTTCTAACTAACAAAAGTACTCACTTGAAATGCGACATATAGCGCATCCTATTAATGTTCTCGGCCACGATAGTCAGTCCCTTAGTCTGCGGCAGAGCGAGACTAGTACTGGCGGGCGCCGTGCCTGTCGCCAAGAACGTCTCCAGCCGTCCTTCTAGCGAACCGCAGCGACGCAGCAGCGCCACCATTGATTTCTGAATGAATGAGTGATAGTTTTAAGAGATTCGCGATTTATACTCATGATCAATAACTAGCGGGACTTATCGCGTATGTTATTATATAATAAAGGGGTTCAGGTTAATAAAGGTAACTTTATTATATAAAAACATACGCGATAAGTCCCGCTAGTTATTAATCATGAATGAATGAGTGAGTGAAAGGGTTGTGAGTGAGTTACTTTCGGATGATATATGAAGTAAGAAATAGTGAACGAAATACGTAGATTTAGTTTAGTAGGGAATGGAATAATAAATTTTAAAAATATACAATTTCCCTTGAAGGCTTTTAAGCGACTTTTTTGTACCCCCGACACTAAGAATTGGGTCTGTATGTCTGTAATAGTTTAAAAACTTCATTTCTGGAGGTGCACGCTCAGGGAAATTTGAACTGAAACCCTCTGATTCAAATTCCAGGCTCCAACGACTAACCTACATACATACACATCACGCCCGTCTTTCGAGGTAAGCACAGATAATGGAACAGTACCGATCCTGACAAACCAGTTTCGCTCATGACCACTCATACACACTCGGCGTTTATAGTTACACTGAACTACCGGAGTTATCCTTTTTCTCAGTTGTATACTGACCTAAATAATATATATGAGTGAAGTGGAACGGCGGTTACGTAGGGGCCGGCCTAATAAGACATATAACAGTCAAATAGACGCTATATTGAAAAAGGGTAGGAGTACCTATAACCGCAGAGTGTGTATGAAAAGTCGATAATTGTCAATAAAGCCAAAGGTGTCTGTCAGTGGGACAAATGGGGATCCGTGATCTCTCCCTATCTCACTACAGGGAATCAGGCGTGATGTGTATGTATAATTCAAAATTATGGTTGCATAGTTTCTACCAGATAGTGTGAAACGAGACAGGTTTTTTTATGTCGTTGATAGAACCATGAGTCGAAATAATGTAGTTATGTTAACATATACTTCACAATAGTTATTCCTTGGATTGGTATTAGGGAATGGCAGCATTCCTCACTTTTTTATCCCGCTAGGGGCGCTAGTGAGAATGGAGACCTGTCAAGGGTCAATTTCTAATCAGTTTCTAATAATCTATTTGTTTATCAATAGTTCAACGTTGTTTATGATAAAAATGTCGGAAAAATATGTATGTTTAATTTATTTAAAATAATTTAATAATACGTATGTTTAATTAAATTATTTAACAAATAGATGTTTGTTTACATTATGAAAACGACCGGTTGGCATTTGACAGGTCTCCGTTGACTACAGCGCCACTAATTTGGAACTAAAACAATGTGGCCATTGCTTGTCCATTTTCGCAATTGAACGTGACGTGTACGAGTATGTATGTATGTATACCGACCTCGTTGAGGGTGAACTTCATGGAGGTGTTGCAGGTGCGGATGAGCTGGTAGCGCAGCGCGGTGAGCAGCCCCTGCAGCCGGTCCTTCAGCACCTGCAGGTACAGGTGCCCGCCCACCAGCACCTCTTGCGTGTACACCGCGTCCGCGCCCTCTGGCTGTGAGGATAGACATACATACATATACAGGGTGTAACAGCCCTGAAGTATTGCTACACTCTTCTGTTACACCCTGTATACATATACTCTTACATATGACATACATACATACATTGTTAAATATAGATAGTTGTTGATTTAACATAGTTACTGTAGTTGCTCTAAATTTTACGCGTCAACCACCTACAGTCAGTGTATTTGGAAGCCTACCCACCCTAAGCCACAGGGCTTTGCCCTTTTTTAGGGGGTATGCAAATGTATGTATTGTGTGCTCATTTTTTTAAATAAAAGTTTATTATTATTATTATAGTTTGGCTGAAAAACGTAAGAAAATACATACATATATATACTCGTACATATAACATAAATACATACATATACTCGTACATATAACATACATACAAATACTCGTACATATAACATACACGTACATATACATTCACGTCTTTTAATCCCTTAGGGATGGACGGAACTGAGGAGATATAACATCTCCTAGGACATTTTTAGCATGAATTTTGGGGCGTTGTCATAATGTAACATTGATGACAGGTTGCTAGCCTATCAGGCAATTGATTCCATTTTCCCGTAATCCCTTAGTCGCTTACGACATGCCGGGAAGATCGGCAGCTAGTCAGCATTCTTTTCACATCCTAAATTAGCACGTTAGACATATACTCGTATATATTTAACTTTGTATTCTGTTTATGTTAACTTATAACCTATAACCGCCGAGTGTGTATGAGAATATACTATGAGTGTCAATGAAGCGAAAGTGGTCAAATGGGAATCCGTGATCTTTACCTACCCCTCTACAGGGAATCAGGCGTGTCGTGTATGATATGTATGTTGTATTCTTTTTTTTTCACCTATGTCTCATTAGCCAGTTTAACCTCTGACCATCATAAAGAAAGAAAGAAAAACATTTATTCACTGCTATACATACTCATTTTGACATAATACTATTTATACACACTTTGATAAAACAACAATACTCGTACATATAAGAAGTAGGCACTTGATGCAGTGAAAAGACATGACACAGATCATGACGTTACTATTTACTTATTTTTTAATTCGACGTAGCTCAGTTGTTTGGGGCTTGGCTCTGTATCAGTGGGTACAGGGTTCAAATCCCGCTTGAGCATGTACATACCAATGGAAATGTACATTTTCGTAATAAAAACACATTTACGAAATACATCGAATTATACGGTGAGGGAAAACATCGTGAGGAAACCTACCTGTCACATTGAGTACTGACTATCTGGTCAACACGTGGGTTCGAGGTGTTCATAGAATTACTACCTTCGCACTTGCGGAGATGGACACCTGAACCTCTGACTACCAAGGGTTAATGGTCGTGAATGCGTTTGTTTGTTTTTCGTTTGTATGAAATAAAAAAAGACAAATAAATAACATATACTAAACTTTTCCACTTGTACATGCCAGGATATTAATAATCTCAAAGTATCTACGTTCTCTGCCTATACCTGGATATGAAAACTGCCGTCACGTGTATACTATAGTATATTCGCTTTAAGAAAATAGTGACGTCATCCATGATTTAACCAATGAGATTTTATAGGGGTTGTCTGTTATTGGTCAATGTGACTTCTTTTCTCATTCACCCACGTCTCATTACCCAGTTCAACCTCTGCCCATCATGATCACTATTAACTTATTGACACAGCCAATAACCCACCTTACACTTCTCCCTGGCCAGATGAAACAGCTTCTGCGCCATGTAGACCAGCTGGTCGAACTTCTCCTCATCCTTGTCCAGGTGGACCAGGACACAGCGTCTGATGAGGAACTCCGTGGCTTCCTCGTCAGAATGCCAGGGGGGTACCTGGGTGAGTTTGAACCGGAACATCCTGGCTAAGTAGCGGATGCAGTCTGACCGGGTATGTAGGCCTTCTTCGTGAAGTTCTCGGAGCATGTTTTGGACACAACTGTTGGGAAGGTATTTGTATATTTAGTACCGTTATAGCTATATACTAGCGACCCGGTCCGGCTTCGCACGGGTATAAAATATATAGCCTACTCCACTATTTAATGGATGTTAATATACATATAAATCTTCCTCTTGAATCATTCTATCTATTAAAAAAAACCGCATTAAAATCCATTGCGTAGTTTCAAAGATTTAAGCATACAAAGGGACATAGGGAGAAAGAAAGCGACTTTGTTTTATACTACGTAGTGAAGATAAATAACACATATAAAGTCTACTATAGGCTATTCGCGTTAAGTAAATAGTGACGTCATGATATACAGATGCTCAACTGACCAATGAGACGTTAGTTAATAGTAAACCAAGTCACATTGACCAATCTCAGACAACCGTTGGCACGTCACATTGGTCAAATCGCGAGAACGTGATGACGTCACTATTTACTTAACTCGAATATACTATAGCTATACGTACTTGACAAAATACAAATCCTCCTTATTGCCAGCCACGAGGCGCCTGTATATGTAGTGGTCGGGCTGCTCCGAGAGGCACTTAAGCATCAGCGCCAGCGGTGCGTAGTACATGACGCGCTGGTGGGAGAACATCAGCTTGCAGGTGCCGTTCTGCAGGAAGTGGAGCACGTTGTTCTGTAAGGTGGGCAGCGGTGTGAGGTTAACACACGTACGTTATGAATTTACAATAAATAGTATTTACATGGGTACACATCAAATATTATTTTTTCTAAAGGTCCTTCTTTGTCTTAGGCAGAAGAATGAGATCACTATATGATATTTGGCCACTATATGACAATCAAATTCACATATGAGTATCATAACCGGCGAATGTGTGTGTGAGAAAAAGCTGTATATATATAATACTATTCTGTAAGTCGTTTGTTCGGTTATGTGTATGTATGTATTCTTGTATATATGTAGGAAAACCGCCTAAATTTGTACATATGTCAATGTTTTTTAAATACGTATGTAGGTACACATATAGCTTTCGTGACATGTGTGTATAATATAGAGACACAGACGTGACCTCAATATAAAAGCGCTTAGAAAGTCACTATTACTCAATATGGCGTCTGACTTTTATATGTAATATTACCTACCATATAACAAGATATACCTCGTCAATCTACTATTCAGTACACCATTTATATGCTCTATAATGTAGACATACATACACATCAATCCTGATTCCCTGTAGAGGGGTAGGCAGAAATCACGGATCTCCATTTGTCCCGATCCTGACAGACCACTTTCACTTCGTTGATACTGTTACATCTTCTCATACACACTCGGCAGTTATGGGTACTCCTACTAACGTCACCCTTTTTCAATATAACGCCTGTTTGACTGTCATAATTTCCTAGGGGCAAATCGGTATGTGGTTCGCCACTCGTCACGGAGAGGCGGAGCGAGGGTCACGGAGACCCGATTTCAAACTTTACATATGTATGTAAGGATAAACACATGATATGTATTTACGTAGGTATAAAACGTGTGTATGTATATTATAAAGTACAAATCGGTACGTGGTTCGCCACCCATCACTGAGAGGCGGAGCGTGGGTCACGGAGACCCGATTTAGAACATTACATATAGGATAAAGACATGATATGTATTTACGTAGGTATAAAACGTGTGTATTTAATAAAGTAAGTATATGTAAAAAACACTGTTACTAACCGATGCAGTCTGGTCAGGCTTGACGCATCGCACCAAGACACCGCAGTCGGTGAACAGCGCCCCCCTGGTACGCCACGTGGGTCGCCGGATGGCCAAGGGGAAGTTGCGCCGGTTCACCAACAGCATACGGGCTAAACGCTCGTGACCCTGGAAGGAAGATACATAATATTGTATGTATTTATTTATATATTTATTTACATTTCTCAAATAACACCATTACAGGATTCCCAATACGGTATCATTGACAATACAATATACATACAATAAACAATTTACTAATAAATATTTACACTATATAATAACAAAAAAACCTAGACAACAATAATTATTTGTTGAATGTGAAGCTTTGATCATGTTCTACTGAATTATTATTAAGTTTAATGTACACATTGTCTGCAGAGTTTCTTAGCACTTCTTCTCTGCAGAGATTTTTCGTTACGAAGTGCCATTAGTTTTATTAATTTAATTTGATTTATTTTAATAACTAGTGTATATTAATGACATGTTTTTTTATAAAAAATGTTTTTTTTTGACTTTCAATAAGTGATTTTATGATCCTTATATTGAATAAAAAGATTTTCATTTCATATTATTTAGAGCATCAGCAGAGGCAATCAAAGCTCATAGCATATGTAACCCATGGCAACCCCCTGAACTCAGTCCTGCCGCAGACGAAGAGGTCCACCAGGTCGGTACTGTACAGGTGTACGTTTGTTTTATATAAAACAAGCAATATTTGGCACTGTATAAAATAAGAAATATCTGAAACATAGATGGCACTATATAATAAATTGATATTTTATATTATACTAGTGACACGCTCCGGCTTCGCACGGGTATAAAATATATAGCCTACTCCACTATTTAATGGATGTTATTATACATATAAACCTTCCTCTTGAATCACTCTATCTATTAAAAAAAACCGCATCAAAATCCGTATTTTCAAAGATTTAAGCATACAAAGGCACATAGGGACAGAGAGAGCGACTTTGTTTTATACTATGTAGTGATTCTTCGCTCCTATTAATATCAGGATTATGTTATATAGCCTAAAGCCTTCCTCTAGCACAAAAATAATTTTTGAATTCGAACCAGTAGTTCCTGAGATTAGCAAACAAAAAAACAAACTCTTCAGCTTTATAATATTAGTATAGATTATAGCTACCCTCTGTGGGCTGCCAGCTGAAAACCGACAACCGCCGAGCTGGACGCCTTTTGAGATTACCACAACTAGCTGTGTGATATTTGAAATGCAATTTTATATTATTGAATCCAATTATTGTCTGAGAATTCTATTGTATGTTGAATATTGTATATAATTGATGTGGATGTCTCGATAAAGATATATATTACATATTGATAAATTCTCAATGAATGAAACGACCCCATTGAACGAGATTTCAAGATAAATTTCTGCTATTATATAATTAAATAACAATAAAATGTAATTTAAAAACTCTAACAATAAATGCAGGGTCCGGATCGCCACTGACAGGGAGAAGTGGCGTCATTTGGGTGAGGCCTATGTCCAACAGTGGATTACTACAGGCTGATGATGATGATGATAATAATAATAAATTTGTAAAATAATTAAAATGAACAGCTCTACGCAAACAAAAATGAAACTCACTCTTTTCAAAAAATTTTACAACAAAATTGTCGGGAAAAGCTAACTACTAATTAAAATAAAAAACTTATGTTTTAGCCTCAGTACCAATAATAATAATATCACATCTGCAATAAGTAATAAGTTTTGTGTCTTATCTTAAAAGGAAATTCACCTAAAATATCTTACTATTTATGTATTATGACGACCTCCCTGACGCGATTGGTTAACCAACTGAACGCTAATCGTGAGGTCTCGGGTCCGATTCCCGGTGGAGACAGAGTTAAGAACTACGCTTTGCTTCTGTTATCCAGTCTGGTTGTCGATTATACATATATACCATATAATATGTATTTATCTTATATAATAAATATATGTATATTTCTTAAATATACCTAGACTAAGTACCCTTAACACGAGTCTTAAATGAACTTACCAAGGGGCTAGTTCAATTGGTGTAATAATGTCCTAAATATTATCATGTATTACCTTATAGTTTTAAGAGATTCACGGGCAGACCATGGCTACTGCAACGTAGCCCAAACGTCGGGTTAATAAAAGGTAATTTTATTATATATAAACTCACGCGATAAATCCCGTTAATTATTTATCATATGTATTACCTTGACAATAAAGTATCCGCCCCATTCATCAGCATGTTCATTCACCTCCATCAGTTCTTTAGGAGACAGGCCATCCAAGTGGCACATCTTGGACTGCAACATTCATAATAGATATAATTCAATACTATAGTGTATTCGCATTAAGAAAATAGTGACGTCATCATTACCCAAACGATTTGACCAATGAGACGTGACAACGGTTGTTTGCGATTGGTCAATGTGAGTTGTTTTCTCATTCACTCACATCTCATTGGCTAGTTTAACCTCAGATTTTCATGACGTCACTATTTACTTAACGGGAATAGCCTATAACAACATATTTGAAGGATGTTTAAATTAAAAGCACATACATTTTATAATCTGATATACTATAAATAAAAATATAGGTACATTAACACAAATTTACAGACAGTTTAAGGTGGCGTTTGAGAGTATCTGCTAGTCATATTGGGATTGAATTGGATAACCAATACATAATGTATTTAACGCCTCACTCGTTAACTATCCAAAATCAAATAAGTGCTAAAAAATACTCATCAGTTGATACAAATACCTCCATCAACACTTTTTAGAGGTTGATCTTTAGTCACAATCTTCTGTGTGGTAACATTGATACATATATTATATTTAGAGAACATATAATCGACCTCCTAAGCATGATTGCGTAACTACCTGAACGCTAATCGTAAGATTGGATTCCCAGTGGAGGCAGAGTTAAGAACTCTTTTCTACTGCTTTACAGTCTGTTGATTATATATACTATAAATGTATATTTTATCTATGTATAATACGTATATATTACTTAAATATACATTGACTAGTACCCTTAACACAAGTCTTCAATGAACTTACCAAGGGGCTAGTTCAATAGGTGTAATAGTGTCCTAAATTACTATTATAATACTCTACTCACCCGAACCATAATGGGCAGGTTCCCGAGCGACTTGTCCAACGTAATGGACTTATCATTCACTCGCACCGTTATCCTGATTTTGAACTCTCCTTTGTACGTAGCTGCACGTTGTCTGCATTCCGTTGGGAGGACCCTTTTGTCTTTTACGCCTGTGGGTTTGATACAAAATGAGGAATCAGAAATTATTAGAAGTTCATAGAAATCATTATGAGTTACAATTCGTATTACAGTTGGCGTAGCTCCGTTGTTTGGGGCTTGACTCTGTATCAGTAGGTGCAGAGTTCAAACCTCAGAACATTTACCAATGAAAATGAAATTTTCTGTTATTCTGTGTACATTTTGGCAAATTAAAATACATTTGCAAAATGCACCGAATACTGTTGTGAGGGAAAACATTGTAATGAAACATAATTGTTCCCCAAATAGGTAATAGTCAGTAGTTTTGTAAATGGTGACACAGATTACCACCTGTTACTTTCACTACTGACTATCCAGTTTGTATCTTTAGGCCACCCTAAATGATCGTGACAAATCTTTTTGCTTCACTCACACCCATTCCCCTTCTACTACTTATAATACCTGAATGAGGTGGACAGAACTCCGAAGAGACTTTTTAATCCTTGCATTACTAAATATTACACACTCAGATTAAATATAAGACAAATGCCTCACCTACAGCCTCCATAGGCACCGCAGGCTTCAAGAACGTAGCATCATCTATTGTAATCTTCACTCTCTCGTTACTAGGCAGCTCAAACTCTGCCGGAATGAGGTCCTTGATGGCGTACTGAAGCCCTTCGTCAAGCATGTAGTTGAACGATTCTATGTGGGGTGCGCCTAAGGACTGCAGATGCTGGAATGTGGAAACAGAAGTGTAGGTACATTGTCAAGTAACAAAGGTGTGTAATGATATTGATAGAACACAAATAGATATTCATCAATGTCTTTTAATACATATTGGGGTAGAGAGAATATATGTGATGTAATATCTGTTTGGTTACTTTAAATTGTTGAGATACTTACATGTTATAAAGTAAATTTAAAGACATGGTGTCTGAATTTTCGATTATGTATCTAAATAACCTTTTTTAATAGAAAGACAAATTTCATAACCTTAAAACAAAGAGAGCCTATTATAAATGAGTATATTATATGAGAGCATTGGTATATGTATAAGATATGCTTCAATATAACAAAGAAAGACGTTTGTTTACGGATGACATTAAGTATTTGATAAATTACGCATCAAATAATAGATAAATATGCATCTAATCTACATAGTAACAATGAAGTATTGGTTGAACATAAAATATAAATATTTTGTAATTAATATCTTCAATATTAAAATATATATTAAATACAAGGAACTTACAGGATTATGTATCTTTGGTGGCTTTTTGTAGTCTGGATTACTCGTGTAGGCCAAAGTAGGCCCTTGGCTGATCTTTTTCTTGCAGTCCATTATTGAATTATGATATTCTCACCCAAAGAGCTATTAATATTATAAGAAGATATATACATATATAATAATATATAACGAATGTTAAAAATGTATACATTAAACTGTTAATGCAATTACATTTGCATTACACACAAAGCACGTGAAATTGTTTTGATTTTGCTCTTCAAATGATCTTTCTTTCTTTTGTGGACATTTGACACAGATTACTTTTGTCTGTTAAAAAATAATGCGACACCGATTATTTTAACAATGTCTGGGCCTCAAATTAAATAACTATATTTTAGTGTGAAAAGGTAGTATTTACAGTCGTCTATGGTGCGTCAACAAAGTCAGCAGCTCAGTGAAAGTTGAAAATACAAATAATTATTTTCGGCTGAATGTTTAGTCAATTGTGATGCCAAACTGGCTAAATATGTTCGCTTTGGAATAAGATTTGGATCCTCAACTGGAACGAACCGAAGAACAAGGAAGAGAGCAAGGAATTGGAGCATCGATTTCGTTTTTCTTCGGTTGTAGCGGTTGACGGCGTTGATGTAACCATGGCGATGAAATAACAAGAAGTTCAAACGCCGGGGCATCAGTGTTTGTACTTCAGCCGACATATTAGTGGTGAATGGCATAATAAAGAATTATAAAAAAAAGGTGGTATTTATAAAAGAAATGCTAAATTCTTTTATAAATGCAATAGTAATCACCCAAAAGTGTCTTGCATTTTAGTTGTTTTTAAAAGCCTACTTTGTTTCTCTCCTATCAACAACCCTTTTATAGATGTAAGTATGCTGCCTTCTTTCCCTAAAAACTTATTAGTGTTAAATCTTCCTCGAACTAATACAACTTCCTGGATTTAATAGGTGACATCGTGAAGAACATGCATGCGAAAGCTAATGAATATGGTGAGTTTATAGAGATTTGTCAGCAGATCCGGAAACATTTTACTTGCTCCACTCACACCCATAAACCATATCATAAGTATATGCATGCTCGTTTGTTCTTCCGCACATATTATTTTCAGATTATTGTTCCAATAAAGGTGCTTAGATTGGACAAGTTTGTTAAGACAATGTTTCAGTAGATACTCGTGGCAAAGGTAATTATTTACAAAAACATACAAACGCATTCACGACCATTAACCCTTGCGGGGTAGTCAGAGGTTCAGGTGTCCATCTCCGCAAATGCGAAGGTAGTAATTCTATGGACACCTCGAACCCACGTGTTAACCAGATAGTCAGTACTCAGTGACAGGTGGTCAGCCATGTCGCCAATTACAAGCACTAACTATTACCTGTCCGACGAACAGGTAGGTTTCCTCACGATGTTTTCCCTCACCGTATAATTCGATGCATTTCGTAAATGTGTTTTTATTACGAAAATGTACATATAAATTCATTAAAATTCATTTCCATTGGTACATGCTCAAGCGGGATTTGAAACCTGTACCCACTGATACAGAGCCAAGCCCCAAACAACTGAGCTACGTCGAATTTAATAAATATGTAATTATTTAAAGGTATTTAATAAAATAACATTGATAAAAAGCATTTCTTTATTAACTCAAAATATAGTACACACAAATATAAGCTTCCTTACAACTAGGGGTAAAAAATCTACTTAGAATTTTATTGTTGATATAATTCTCAGTCTCACCCATAATTAACTGAATTATTATATTATTAAGGCAATGGAAAAGACAAACAAGCCATTGTAGTACTAAGTTATGTATATCGGATTTATTAAGATTTTATAATATGGGTATTCTATTCTCTTAGTTGTATATCACCATGCCAAAAAAATGAGACACGTTCTGTCAAAAAATTTTTTAAAATAAACTATAAATTGTCATAAAAATATATGTCGTACGTAATAAAAATTGAGGCGAACGTATGTTTTATTGATAATATTGGAAGGAAAATCCAGTATTATGCGTAAATAAAAAAGATTTAAAAAGTATTTTTTTTACATTGAAGTTAATAAATTATTTCAAAAAACTCAACATTTTGTTCCTTTTAAAATACTGTATACAAAAAGATGCCCATAAAATCACAAATATCTTAGCGAAATAATAGAAAACTTACTTATAATCTTAATGGCACTACAATAGGTAACCTCCATGCAAAGCTCAGACAAATTAATAAAATAATAGTAACAGTACAATAAAGTAGAAAATATAACAATATTCGAGTCAATTATTAAAACTATACTTAGCTATGATACTTAGTAATAAATGTTGTGGCATATACAATTCTATAAAAGTTATGGCATAATCTGTGAAAATTCTTTTATTATCGCTATAAAAAAATTTGTTTAAAATATCAGTCATTAGACGAAATGTCACATAGTGTTTATCATTACCAGTGTAGATGTATTAGAAAGATTATTTACTTCTACAGTTATAACCTGCTAGTTATATTAGTTACTGAAATTAGCAGAAATATTTTTACTCGCGACGTTTCTAGTAAAACTGAATGAATAAACCACTATTATTTTTATACCATAAAATATGCCACTTTTCACTTAGTCCATAATTACAAAAGCCTTAAAGTAGGTACTTTACACGATTTACACTATCTAACACTTAACAAAATGAAATCAAATAATCTTAAATATATTCTAGTATTTCTATAAAACGGTTTTGTCACACAGTAAATGCAGTTTGGAATTATTGAGAATTTCCCCTAAAAAGAGACTTGTGTTATTTTCAGCTTATTTCTATAATTTACACAGTACAAATTTAATATAATTACGGCGAATTTATAGTACAAAAATAGTATTAAGTATCTAATATATACGTTGGAAATTCAACTTGAATCTGGCAAAAGTATTTTTGTACTAAACATTTTCTACAAATTGACCTAAGTAAAATTTACGTAGTTGCCTAATTTATTTAGTGTTTTTTTATTATATGAATCTCGGGAGATATAAAGGTATCAATATCTTTATTTAATTTAATCGCAATATGACCCAGTCTCATATAGTAAGAAATGAGTTCAAATCGCGAATGTTAATAAATAGTTATTTAGAGTTGCCACATAATGTCTAAAATGTCTACATAAATGTCATTTGTATCAAGAATGTCAATCCCTTGTATTATATGTCATCAATAAGTCTTTTTATTTTCTAGTAATACCGAGTTTTAGCTACTTGTAAAAAGCAAATATTATTAAATGACTTGATCATCTTGAGCATTATATATTCTAAGTAAAAAATACCGTGAATAAAGTGACATATCTGTAAATTAACATAAAAAATGTAAAACTTTATCAAAAAAATTATTTACTTAAAATATGCATATATTTAGATAAAAATGAGATATGCTATTTCACTTGTAGATCAGTCTAAAAAATATTGCCTAATTTTTATAATATTTATTTAGAACAACTTATTGTAAGAACATAATTAACATTATTTTTTTCACTATAACACAAGCAAGATTAATGAATCATTAAATAATATTTTGTTGAATTTGTCAACTATAAGATTCATTATTGAAATTGAACTAGGTGTATGAAATAAAAATTATATTTTTGTTACGAAATGTCTCAATATTAGACCTTAAACAATCGGCAATCACTTTATACGTTAACAAAAACATGTAATTAGTATAAAAATACAAAACTTTTTACAAACTCCATTCAATTTAAAATATCAATCATCGCGATAATTTCACCAATATCAAGTCAAGTTGGAAGCCACTAAAAACACCATTCAACTTCATACCTCTTCACTCTTAAAGCTAAAACTGGGTCGGCTGACCAGCCTTTTCTTCCTCAGGGTTCCCAGGACTGTCAGCATCTCCTTGACAGCTTCAGGTTGTTCCACCGGCTTCTGGTCCTTGATGCTTTGAGTGGACTTCAGCTGGAACTTTCCACCTTTGATCTGGTCGACTATTGCGTCGATGGCTGCGCCTGGTTTTGATAAATATACATCATTTTATTGTATAGTACTTATATATCGTAAAGGGATAGGCAGAGTTGCGATCGCCACCTGGAACGATCCCGACAAACCTTTCATGCTTCACTCACACCCATTCCGTCTCATATGTACATGCTCTTCATAATGTGTAAATCATTAATATACATTCACGACCATTAACCTCTAGTTTATATAATATACAATTTTCACATACATATATTGTGAGCGAAAACATCAGCAGAAAACTTGCCTATTCTTACGAAAAAGGCAATACTCAGCTCCCTTATACGGTTTCGTGCAATATCAGCTGTCACGTTGGATGGGACCTCGGGCCCAAGTCCACTAATACTTTTTGCAAATTCGTAGTTTAATATCACTTCAGTAATGGTGTGAAGTTGATAGTAGAATAAGAAAACTGACCAAATTCCCTATTTTAAAAGCGAAATTTGACACTTGCTGCAATTTGACACATTGGCTATTCCTTGGGAATAACATTGTATACATAATCCAAAACATTCTCACTTACCATTGGCCCCGCTAGTTTCCTTTTTCGACCGCCTGAGGGCGTTGTGGCCACCGGCTATCAGTTGCGCAGTGTCCACGTTAGATGGCGGGACGAGTTGCGTGAAACACGGTGGCGGAGGAGGCGGCGGCGGTGGCGGCGGAGGGGGAGGCGCTGCGAATAAATTAAATGATTACTCTTAATATTATGTACTAGGAGTATTACTATCATGTCTTACATCTGGTATGGGGTAGTCAGAAGTTAGAAGCTATCACTGTTTGTGCTAGCACATAAGGCTACATGCTGCCTACGAAACCACTAGATACTACGCTACTAAGATATGTAACAATCACTATCTTTTATCAGCTAGACTCACAAATAATTTGGTCATTGACTAACAGGAGAAACATAAATCAAAGAGAATCATAATAACCATATTGGTTATTCAAGATTCTAACTATTCCTAAAGTAATAAAGTTATCAAAATATATATATAGATGTGTCTTCGGATAGTGTGAGTGTAGTGTGTCGTGCTATGAATTAACAAAAATTGTGAGGGTAGACAGACATTAGCTGAGATTAGTCTTCCAGCGACCACGGCCTATGCAACTGGGTCGAAACGTCGGATAATAAAGGTAATCAGATATCTTTATTAATTTATCGTGATATGACCCGGTCTCAAATAGTAAATAAAATGAGTATAAATCGCGAGTGTTTAAAAATAACTATCACATAGATTTGTACTCATTACTACTACATTACTATATGAGACCGGGTCGTATCATGATAAAATTCAAAAGAACTTACCTTGAACTTCAACTTTACTTATAACCTCTTCACACGTAACTCCTTCCACTACATTTTCCTTTTCTTCCACCACACTTCTCTGTTCTTCTATTTTCTCTCTTCTATCTTCCTTTTCTACCGAATTCACTTCTCCGCCGTTCTCGAAATACGTTATTCTCGACTTCAAGCTGTTGACTCTTGGAACCTTTAATGAATATTTATTTATATATTATTAATTGAATCAAAATAATAGTCAATGCCTGTATATATACGGTTCACTACCTATCACGTTGGGTGCTGTCTATCTAGAGAAACGCGGGTTTTGAGTGGCTCATACCTAATATGCTTTCAAAATTTCGGGCACTAAAGTCTGTGACTAACCCGTCATAATAAAAAAGGGAGTGTGTATACACAAGTTGCTATTTTACACAAGTTTGCCTATATATGTTGATGACTTGTAATGTTGTTTGTTTTGAGGGTGTGATGACATGGTACAGAAATTCGGTGGCTGGGTTAAGATTGAGTTAATAACAAACCTTCTTCGCTTGTATTTCTTGAAGTTTCTTTTCTGCAGTCTCAGCTCTGATTAAAGCCTTTTGCAGGTCGCTTTCTGCTAACCGTATCTTCTCTTCCCATATCAAAATGTCTGTTTCTTCGTTCTTCTCAGCTAGTTTTAACTGTAATGGAAATATAATACGTTAATATACATTTACATACATAATAAGCCCCACGACGAAACGACGTCGGACGAAAGGCGCGGTCCCTGTTACGCGGTGCGGAGTTCAAATGGCGTGTTTTAATTGGTGCGGAGTCTAAAAATGTGTAGTAGAAAGAATATACCTGATTTGATTGGCCGATGCCGTGTTTTAATTGGTTGTAATATCTCCCCTCAATCTTGCGTACCTCGTTTCACCCCGCGTAATGCCACGCTAGTTTCCATACAAATATTGCGTAAGGCCCACTCTTCTTATTAATTACTCCATGATTAGCCCCATGTTATTATAGAAAGTAAAAAGAATTGTAACTAGCTGCCGTTCTTCTCAGCATGTCATAGAAGGCGACTAAAGGACTAGGGTTAAATAGAACTTATTGGGCGATGGGCTAGCAACCTATCACCAATGTTTCATTATGACGTCTCAAGCCTCAATGTTCATTCTAAGAAGTGACTTAGGAGATACTATATCATCGATGTATGTAATAAAATAATATTTAGGACACTAACACCAATTGTATTATCCCTTAGGTAAGTTCACTTAAGACTTGTGTCCTTATACTAGTCAAAGCATATTTAAGAAATATATACTTATTATACATAGATAAATACATATATAGCATATATTAAATATTATTATGTAATAATAAATATTGACATGCAAAATCACCTAAAAAACTTGTAAACAGTATTTTATAAAGTGGTTTTCTTTATCTCTTTTCAACATATATTCTTCACTTTACATTTTAATCGTCGCTATATCTATGTCTGTATTTCTCTCCTCCCATCCCCGCCACCTACCTGTAACTCCTCGATCTCCGCGCGGTGCCTATCCGCCTGCTCCTCAATATCTCCGCTGAGCCTCGCCAGTTGTTCCGCCATCCGCACCCGCGCCTCGTCCACCATGAAGTCGGACGCGTACGCCGCGCTCTCACGGGTTAACACGCGGATCCGCTTTTTCAGGGTTGTCGATTCGGTTTTGTATCTGAGTGGGGGTAGGTTAAAGATTCATTATAGATTATTTATAATATAATATATAGATTATTTAATTATTATATTTTATTAAAGATGGCTTCGGTCATACTTTATGCGACTTTACGCACATTTAGCCTTAGTTTCTTTCAAACATGTGATCGGTTTAATATGGATCAATAGAATATATTACCCGCATCATAAAGGTACCCCAACCAAGGACCGGGTTGCAACATTTACACATACATATCAAAGACAAAAGCCAAAGAAACTTTATTTGTGACACATGTGTAAAAAGGGTGTACAATTATTACAGTAAGTCTCAGCATGGGCTGCCTCTTCGGGCGAACAATATTGTTTTTCGATTAAAACCAAAATAACTTAAATTTTACTCAACAAAGTATTACCATAACGCTATTAACTTTTTATTTCTAATGACAATGTTATTAAACTCTTACATTTTTATTATTATATAACACGTCACGTCTGTTTTTTACATAACGGATCCCTATTTTTGAACCACATATTTATAGATGTAATATATTACATACACACGCTTCACGACTAGTATATACACACTCCCCTTTTTATTGTTGCGGGGTTTTCAGATGCTTTTGTGTCCATTTCTGAAATTTCGAAGACATGTTAGGTATGGGCCATTCAAAGTCCACGTTTCTCTAGATAGACAGCACCCAACGTGATAGCTAGTTAACCGTATCGCCGCATACAGCCACTGTCTATTACCTATCCTATAGGTAGATTTCCTCACATTTTTTTCCATCTATTGACACATGCCTGAACAGGAATCAAACCTAGGCCTAATAAAAAGCCAATAGTTACCCACTAGACCACAGCCACTATAAAGAAATACTCACGCTTCACACATCTGCCTATCCCTGTCGGCTTGCTCTTTGACCTCCGCTATTTCCTTCATAAGGGCAGCCGATACCTTGTTCAGACTCTCTATTTGGGAAGATAGCTCTTTGATTTGCTTCTCCTGGGCTAAGTTTCTCTCCTTTTCTAGTTCTAAGTCCTGGAAAGAGATAGATTATACATATTTGGAGGTCTAAGTATTATCACTACATAGTATAAAACAAAGTCACTTTCTCTGTCCCTATGTCCCTTTGTATGCTTAAATCTTTGAAACTACGCAAAGGATTTTGATGCGGTTTTTTTTAATAGGTAGAGTGATTCAAGAGGAAAGTTTATATGCATAATAACATCCATTAAATAGTGGATTAGGATATATATTTTATACCCGAGCGAAGCCGGAGCGGGTCGCTAGTATAGAATAAAATAATAACCCTCTAGGATGTAAAAAGAATGCTAACTAGCTGCCGTTCTTCCCGACATGTCGTAAGAGGTGACTAAGAAACTAGGGGTAAATGGAATCACTTAGTCAGTCAGCAACTTTTCAGCAATGTTCCACTTGAAATCACAACCCGAATATTTCTGCTAAAAACTAGGAGATATCACATGACATAACAACCCCAATACTTATACGACAAAAAGTGTGTAGTATATATTATAATTTCTCCATGTTTCTGACCACCCCAAAAAGGATCAGAGACTAAGAATATATATAAATCTATTCTATACACATACCTTTCCTACCTGTGAAAACATCGTGAGGAAATCTACCTGTTCCCCGAACAGTCAGAGCTTGTAAATGGCGACTTACCACCTGTCACATTGAGTACTGACCATCTGGTCAGCGTGGGTTCGAGGTGGTTATAGATACTACCTTCACAATTGCGGAGATGGACACCTGAACCTCTGACTACCCCGCAAGTGTTAATGTAAATTATAAATCTACCCTCTGTGAGCTGCCAGTTGAAAATCGGTGGCTCTGTGAAGCCTTAAGGGCTCCTACAGACAAGCACTGAGCTGCCTTTTGAGATTACTACAACTAACTGTGTGATATCATATTTTAATTTAATTGAAATGTATTTTAATTGAATGAAATGTAATTTTTATGTGTTATGTCTTATGTAATCCAATTATTGTCTATGAATTCTATTGTATGTTGAATATTGTATGTAATTGACGTGGAAATCTCAATAAAGATAATATTATTATTAATGTTCGTGAACGCGTTTGTCTTTTTGTCCTACCTGTGTGAGATTAACATTGATCTCCTGCGTTTCAAACTCTTGTAATCTGGCTGCGTTCAGCTCGGTATGCAGTTGAGCTAACTGTTCGCTTAGCTGAGAGACTGTGTTGCGAAGAAACTCCACTTCTTCATTTGAGCTCGTGTCCGATACTGAAAAGGTCATATATACATATATAAGTACAACAGTGTATCCCTTTAGGAGTAGTCATAGGTTGAGAGTCCATTAACAATTAAGTTTTCTGGGGCCCAAGTCTACTAAATCGTTAAAGCGCAATCGTAGTTTAATATCACTTCAATGATAGTGTGAAGTATTCAAAAGTGTCAACTCTCTTCATGGATAACAGCAGAAGTGTCAAATTGCGCCTTAAAAATGGCGAAATTTGTCTCCTTTGCTTCACAATACAAACAACAACTACAAACGGCTTCACAATATTACTGAGGTGACACTGAAATGATATTTAGCAAAAGGCTTAGTGGACTTGGGCCCCTCGATGGTCGTTGTCACTCAAAACCCAAGTTTTGACCTGGTAATTGATATTCAACATGACAGGTAGTAAGCCAAGTCAGTCATGATAGTAATAGTTAATTTTCCTCACGATGTTATTTCCTCACTCAGCATAAGGTAGCTTCAAAAAAGTGTAAAAAAATAAAAGAGCAAACAAAATGAAAATATTCAGTTAATCAAAAAAAATACAAATGTTTTTGCATTAGGAATGTATATGCAATCACCCAGTTGTATTGTTTATGTTTTTGAAACTGTAAATAACCGCTACGAGAAATACAAACATAAGCATGTATACTCCTTTTTTTACTGTGCCGGGATAGTCAGAGGTTTCAGTGCCCATCTCCGAAATAACCATGTTAGGTATGAGCCACTCAAAGCCAAGGTTTCGCTAGATAGATAGCACCCAAACAGATAGCTAGTGAACCGTTTCGCCGAATAGATAGGAAGGTTTTCTCACAATGCTTTCCCACACCGTTGGCAACTGTAGATTATTTAACACATTGCTACATGCCAGAGCCGGGAATCAAACCTAGGTCCTCTAATAAGAAGTCAGAAATCTTACCAAGATGGCTACAGATGCTTTTTAAATATATGTATAATAAGACTTACCATTCTCAATAGAATCCGTGAGGTCATACTCAGGCGGCAGAGCTTGTATGATAGCAGCGCTACGTCTCTTCAACTGTTTGTTCTGATTGTACCATTCACCAGCTTGCCGCATCACCCTGAAAGATATATGGTGATTAGGTGCTAGTCATAGTATGACATGTACATGAATGTTCTTTTATCCCTTTTGGGGTGAACAGAACCTTGGAGACATGAAAACATCTTCTTGGTCACTTATTAGCATAAATATCAGCATTGTACCATCTTTGGAACATTGATGACAGGTTACTAGCGCTTTGCCAACAGATTTAATAATTTAATAATTTGTATTCTTATTACACCATAGATTGATGTATATACAAGGTATTTAGTTAGATAGTATTAGTATTAATGCTATAATGTGACCAAGGAGATATTTTCATTAGTCTGAGGTTTTATCCAATCCAAAAGGGATTAAAGGATCATTCACACCTTTCAGACAAAAAAATAACCTAGCAGATATTACCACTCCAAGGATCTATCCACCCCAAAGGAATTAAAGGATGTGAATGTTTGTAAATATTCATTGGAAAAGAATGTGTGATGACTTTACTAAGGTACATGGAATAATAACATTCATTTCTCATAGAGAATAAATATAGAAAATTATCTAATGTATGAGTCATGCTTTAGACAATTTCTTTTGTTCATGATTTAAAAATAAATAACACCATTCTTGGAATGTAGGTAACGCTCAGTGGTAAAGCCTTGCCTTTGAATCAATAGGGTCTAGGTTCTAATTCTGTTTAAGCATGTACCTATGGAAATGAAATTTTTGGAATTATCTATATACGATTTAACACATTGTAATGATACCTTTCGAACTATGTATTTAGAGTAGTTAGATAGGTAGTCAGAGTTTATAAAAACATAGTAGTACAGTATCTTATATGACATTCACATATACTACTACTATCAAAGTGTGTATAAATAGTGTTATGTCAATTAAGTGTATGTATAGCAGTGAATAAATGTTTTTCTTTCTTTTATATACTACTAAAACTCCCAAGCTTAGTATAAAACAACTAATATAAATACATTCAAGTCTTTTAATCCCTTTCAGGGTGGACAGTACCTCATAGACAAGTTAATATCTCCTAGGTCAATGTTAATATGGAACATACATGACAGGTTTATAACTCATTGCCTAATAGATTCCATTCACCCCTAGGCCCTTAGTCGCCTCCAATGACATGCTTGGAAGAATATCTACATAGCATTTTATACATCTTCATCATGATCATCATCATCATCAGCCTGTCTGAATCCACTGTTGGACATAGGCCTCCCCCAAATGACGCCACTCCTTGTCAGTCCCTATGGATGTCCCTATACATCTTAGGGCCATTATACACGGACTGCTTGAAACAGTTGGGATTGACTGCTTCAAGCTGTGATTGCGGTGAACTACACTGACTCACAGTGAACTACAGACTTCTACATACATACAAACATGAACCTCTTGAGCAGTTACATCTTCTTCGGGCTGACTAGCACAGGGTAAAAAATGTACTTGTACATTTAAAAATAAATTTGTAAATGCACCCTCATGGTTCTAGTGTGATTGTACTTCAATCATTGTATACAGCTGAGCTGGGACCATTTCACTGGGCAATGACATGCACATGTAGGATTTAATAACTTACTTGTATAAACTTCTTTTCTCTTTTTTTTTTAATTTCCTGTCTGTGTATGTCAATGTGTTTCTATGAATAAAACTTATTATTATTACTTACTTCTGCATAACGCCCGTATCCACTTCATGCTGGTTCTTCAGCTGCTGGTATTCTTTGAAGAGTTTCTCTGACACCTGCCGCAGCTTGTTCAGGTCCCTCTCTCTATCCCGGAGCTCTGACTCCAGGAGATTCCGTTCCTCCAGGAGTATATTGTGGCGACGCAGTAAGTCTTCATTGTCACGTTTCGCTGGAATTTAGTATTATATATTTATTGTTTAAGTTATAATAATAATATTTGGACTTACACTAATTGAACTAGCCCCTCCTTGCTATGTACATTTAAGACTTGTGTTAAGGGTACTAGTTAATGTAGTAGAAATATATACTTATTGTACATAGATAAATACATTTAAAAGTAATGGCCAAATGCAACAATACCCAGTTGACATACATACATATATTCTCACCTATACATCCCAACGTAACAGGCAGATACTATTGAATATCATGGGGATCAATGCTGACAAATCCTCGCTTCAGTTTTCATACATGTTCACGCTACATACACCCTTGAGAAGATTGTCTCCAATTTGATCTGTATAAGTTTATACAGCCTACTTTGTCCAACATTACCAGTTGAATTGAAAACATTTAGCTGTGAAACATGCAGAAGCTTTGTTTGTGAATTCTAATTTTAATATAAAAGGATTGTATTATATTTTTAAGGTTGTTGATAAACTCATTTTCTTTTCTTTTATTATTGAACAATTGAAATTATTATTATTTATAACTGATAAATAACTTAGTCTAAGCTATTGTTTAGATGTCAATGAAGAGATAGTCATGATACAATTAATAAAACAGAAGTCTTATGATATCATCATAAATATTGACTTAATTACTGATCTGAATAGGTAGATTTCAGTGCCAATTAAAACAATGAGCTCTATATCTATCTCACATAGCTGCAACTTTAGCTTTTTTTCCTACCTTATTCCCTAGAGTGGTAAGTAATATGATAGTTTAGTTATACAAATATAAAGGTTTCATATATCAATACATATTGATATATTTTTGTACTGTTGACAAAACTATGGCAAAGATGTATAGAAAATAGTACTGTCCGTGTATAATTTATAATTTGAATACTTGTTTGAAGTTTTAGTCTTCATTATAGTTCAAACATTTACAAATTGGGCTTATAAATATTGATTTTATTACAAAGGCAAAATAAGATAAAGGCTGATAGCAATTTACCGAATTGGTTATCACTTAACATCTTAGAGATTACTCTAATATATGCAATATAACATTAACTGTGTTAAAGATATAAATTCAAAGATATGAATTATTATCTAAATAACATGAAATTTATGAATGACTGCTAAGAGAATGTATTTTCATTATGTTAAAAGAGCACAAGTTAATATTGAAATTATTATCGCTCATAATATAGAAAATAATGGTAAATTTACACAAAAACAATCAAAACAAATGTTTATATTTTTAATAAACCGGAAGTGATTTAACTAAATAGAATCCAAATATTGTCTAGTGCAGTGACATAATACAAAAGGATATCGATAAGAATGTACAATAATTACTTTGTTAGAAAATGTGTCAACTTTTTGATTCATACAACAATAAAAACAACAAATAAGCATCTCATTCGAAAACAATGTTATTCGAGATTTTATTACACACTGATAACTTGCAAAACATTGAATAAAGCATCCAACAGGTTACAAGTTCGTCGTCATCTTCCAAATAGGGATTACACTGGGGTCGTGTTTATGCATACAAATGCCCCTCAACAATCTTATGCACATGCGCAATAAGGAAAACTTTTGTTGTCACTAAAATTTATAGTAAATAAACTTACATTTCTCGCATCTTAGCAACGCTGCTTTATGTTTTCTCTCCGATTCCTCGTATTTGTTCTTCCATTTCTCCACGTAGGTGCTGAAAGCTATGTTTGATTCTTTCGCGTTTGTTTGTTCGGGAGTCATCTTTGTTGGCGTACGAGGCTGAGGGATCCGCGTCCCTCCGCCTGCCGAGGTAAACTGAGCTCCCCTAGCGGCGACACCGCTCGCTACACCTTCGTTTTGTTTCCACATTTCGGTTTTCGATTAACGCGTACACAACTTGAAAACCGTGTCAGTTCACTTATTGATTCACAAAGCCTCTAGAAGGCTGCATTTGGACTAATTCAGCACTTTTTAAGTCATCATATCACTTGTACACGTCTGTAAATAAAAACACGTAGGTGTTAATTATATAGCTATATGTAAGATTATATAGCAACACAGGTAAACGACCGATATCAGCGGTTTTATTGAACAGATATAAGAAAGTATGACAGTAATTGTAGACAAATAACACAAATTAAAACAAACAAAGTTTAGCGTTCAATAGTATCGACGCTTACACGGTTGGAATGCAACTAACTAACTAACCAAGCGGCGAGATAATGATAAACACCGTCATTTGTGACTCATAATTCGGCTGGTCACTTACGTATTATATTTACGACATAGTCGGTAGGACGTGTGTACAAACATACGTACACACATATAACACGATTTGTCACCGACCCCGATTTCTAAGTACTGAGAATTTATTTTCCAGCACTGCTTAGACGTGTACTAATGGGGCAATTTGCCATTCAAACTGAATACGGTATTAGGCCTAACCTCTGGCCATTTTAAAAGTTGCTATTACAAAGGATTACATTCATGAGATTGCTACACTCATGTCTAGAATTATCCAACGCGTAGTTTGCATAATCCCCGATGGAGGGGACAGAGCTTCTGAGAATAAAGGCTTAAGTTTCGTTTATTATAATAAGTTGGTTCATACCATTAATTCTAATTTATCATACTTGGAACATTTAAAGAATATATAAATTCAATTATTAACAACTTCTTACTGCTCATGCAAGAATAGGTTGAAATATGAGTATTAGTATATTTAAGAACAAATACGTGCATACATATGTATTATAATAAACGTAAAGAGTCTGAAACCATTTCAAGGTAGATAAAAACTTGTTCCTTAATGTAATTGCGAAGGTCTTAATATTAAATCCCATGATAAAATGATCAGTATTGAAACGATTTTAGATTCTGTACTTTATGCTTTGATTATTTTCTTAATGAAAAGGTTATTTAATGATGTTCACACGCCTAACTACTCCGGAACGGAACACAGTCGTGATATACAAATTGGCTGATTATTCTCTCAGTCCTCTGACTATATTTAAAAGAATAACAGTCGTAATGTATTACGACTTTTTATTCATTTATAGACATGAGCAGAGAATATTGGTCATCTATTTTTATATTATATATATTATAGATTGATGCTACTCTACTGCATGCCATCATATCTACGAAGGTCTTATACTTACCACACATACATACATACCAAAAAGACAACTTTTAACCACATAGCCCCTACCCAACGTGAAATATTTTTTTTCTATCTAGGGATAATATATAAATTTTCTCACACTGATTTTCTCCAACGAATATAGTTATTTAAATATTAGACGGAGTGTAATGTAAAAACAATTACTGTCTTTCCTTAACAATGGCAGTGATAATATAATACTTGGTAAGGCATCTGACATCATGCGTACATTCAGTAAGTCAAAGATTATTTAAATGAGTCATGGTTACCAGATAAATTGAGATCCATTTAATGCGTAATACCTAGTTTTTTTAACTAACCGGCTTGTATAAGTAATTATCCTATTGATTAGCTTATATTATTAATACATAAGCGGTTGTGGCCTAGAGGGTAAGACCTCTGACCTAACATGCCTTCTAAAGTTAGAAGAATGACACTAAAGCCCTATACCACGCTACCATGATGAATAAGAGATTGGCAAGTCAAGATCGTTATAATATAACTGAAAGTAAATTAATTAAATAAATAATATTACTATTTTTGTGTGCATAAACATCGGCGATTATTGATTGTTACACACACACACACAAAAAGATATGTAAGCTGAATTATTTTTTAGTAGGTTAATCTGAAAATTTAACAGGTTATGCTATTTATTCGTATAACATAATTGTGAAATATTTATTTCGGAAAAACAAAACATGTGGGTGGCTTATAATGACGCATGAGTATAAAAAAGTCATTCGGGAATTCGGAGACTAAACAGATTACGAGTTTAGTCTATTTGTCATTCGGCTTCATGCTTGCTACAATACATTTTCTTCCTTCAATTCCTTTCGGGGTGGACAGAACCTAGGAGATTTAATATTTCTTAGGTTACTTTGTACCATAAATATAGGGTTTGTGATGTCACAATAGAACATTGGTGATACGTTGCAAGATGGGACGTTAAAAATTTCATGTCTTCAAATTCCAATCCACCCTGAAAAAGCTTAAAGGACGTGAATGTATAAGTATCTATGAATAGATAAATAATATAATTAAATTTTACATATCGTCGTTGTCAAACCAAAATCTGCTATGTGCTAAAATTATACTTTCGAGATATTGACAAAAAAAGTTCTCCTGTAAAATTTTATATGAATTTGCATTTTAAATACTATATCAAATGAAAGCTATAGATGTTAGAAATGAACTGATTTGTTATTTAACGACGGAGGTTTAATATTTATGGAATATAATGTCTCCCAGTGCTTATAGACACATGGCAGTTTTTTATACGGTAGATTGATCAGTGTTCTATACGCAGACGTCAAAAAGTTAAAATCTCGAAAAAGTGCACATAGCAGATTTTGGTTTGACAACGACGATATAATACATTAAACATTACATATATAATTACATTATATCATATTATGTTATGGGATGAATAAATATTGAAAAAAAGTGACGTTAGAAGTACCTAAAAACCACTTAAATTATATTATAGTGGTAAATGAGTGTCAATGAAGCGAAAATGATTTCTCAGAATCTGGACTAATGGGGAGCCATGATCTCTGCCTACTCTTCTACAGGGAAACAGGCGTGACGTGTATGTATGCTATGGACAGGTCATATACACTGATATGTCAGTCAATTCGATAGTTCTTAAAAGATCTGTTGATTCTTAAAGAAGACCAGAACATAAGTAGGTATTGTATTATATTTTATAATATCCGGGTAGCAGGAACTAATTTCCATCCCATTTTAATCAAGCATTTTAATATGCAAAAAAGGTACCACCAGAGTTCCAAGACCTTACAAAAACATTACCAAACCGGTTGGAGATTACGTTCGATTGAAATATCGATAAAAAAGAACGATATAGGTACACGTGTTCGCATCTCTTTGTCCAATTCATGCCGCCATTTACAACTGTCATTTGAAGTGCCTAGAAACTTTCATACTAATGGTAGTTAGCTTAGGAATTTTGTACTTTAAATAGGAAGAGTATGTTATGTTTCAATAATCTAATTAGGTTTAATTTTAAAATTTAATTTATAATAATGACATATTTTATGAAAAAAAAGTTTATTTTTGACTTTAAATAAGTGATTTTATGGTCCTTATTTTGAATAAAATTATTTTCATTTCATTACTTGAATATGGCACAAGCATTTAAGCAATATGACAAACAGGACGATGGAAGAATTTTAAAAATATCCTTGAAAAGTTAATGAAGCTTTAAAAATGAATAAATAAAATAACAATAGAGACCGGAAGTTCAGTTACATATGTATCTTCTTTTACCTGCATGAATTTTTATTTACATTTCGTTTGGTTAACTTGCAAAAAAGCTTGCTTAGCTAAAATAAATTTATAATTAATTTTTAATACATATTTTAAAATACATTTTAATTGATAGTGATTATACATGCAACCAACATTAATAACTATAAATAAAACATGCAAGTTCATCTTAATCTATATATTCACCTTCATTCCCGTAACTTAAGCACTAACAACAACATTTAAACACCTACCAAACTTTACCTATCTATAAACTACACAGATAAATCACAGACAACACAAAAAACAATCTCCAATTCCCTCCAAATGGAATGCAGTAATTGTTTATTTAAAATGGCCAAAAGTACAGAGGAAACAGCCATACAGCCGGTCAGTTCTAATTATATCAGTTGCACCCGTGTTTAGACCAAGTCAGTGGCCTCAAGACTGACTGGTAAGTGGGTTTAATTGTACCATATGTGCCTATACCGAGATAGACGTGATCTCATTTTAGGGTTATACATTGTAAAATTATAGTTAATTGGTTTAATAAATTTGGCTTAATGGGTGGTATCTTTGTTTCATAACTATTATAAAAAACATGTATGTAAGACGTAACTTAGAGACAGGGGGTAAATAGAATTGTTACAATATCTAATATTCTATAATATACTTAATAAGAAAGAAAGAAAATACTTTATTCACTGCACTAAATAACATTGACACAAACAATAAACATCAAGAATGAAAAAGTTTAATGCAGTGAAAAGGAATTAAAAAAAACTAAAAAGGTATCAATACCATATAATTATTATCTAAAGTGATCTATAATCATCGATGAAATAAGCGGAGCTGTATATATGTCAAAGAAACGTAAGCGATTTGTTAGGATGGAGAAAATAAGAATCCGTGATCTCTGCTAACTAAAAGTTAAAATAATTAACCTTTATTGAGATTCACATTATAAGAAAAGACATAAAACTATTTATTAATGATTATACAAAATAAGATATTATCAATTATGTTGTAATTTAAAAACTTACAAACTACAATCAAAATGCCAGTCAATAAAGATGCCCAAGAAGATTATATCTCCGAACATCTGTCCACTACCTTGATATAGTTATACGTGAACTATTTATACCGATAGTATCGCGAGAGTAACACCGGTTTTACGACCTCACCGCAAAAGGGCACACAATAAGACCTGTGACCTCCTTATGGTCAATAAGCGTGATTGTATATATACATTCACGATCTAATCCCTTTTGGGGTGGACAGAACCTCAGGTATAATTTTCATGGTCACCTTCAGTATTATCCGTGCTATTATCTATTCTCTGTATCAGTGGGTACAGGGTTCAAATCCCATTTGAGCATGTTCCAATGGAAATGAAGTTTAATGAATCTCTATGTACATTTTCGTAATAAAAACACTATTACGAAATGCATTGAATTATACGGTGAGGGAAAACATCGTGAGGAAACCTACATGTTGGTCGAACAGGTAATAGTTAGTGCTTGTAAATGGCTACATGGCTGACCACCTGTCACATTGAATACTGACTATCTGGTCAACACGTGGGTTCAAGGTGTCCATAGAATTACTACCTTCGCAATTGCGGAGATGGAAACCTGAATCTCTGACTACCCCGCAAGGGTTAATGGTCGTGAATGCGTTTGTCTTCAGTATTATATGGATAAATTGGTGTCAGGTTGGTAGGCCATCGCTCAATAGATTCAATTTACCCCTACTTATTTAGTTGCTTCTTACGACATGCTTAAAAACTGCAGTTTATTAACATTAGATCAATTTTTAATAAGTCTGTACATATACTCGTACATTCACGTCCTTTAAACCCTTTGGATGTGGACAGAACCTCGGAGAAATAATTTCTCCTAGGTCACTTTTTAGCATGAATATTGGGGTTGCGATGTCATAATGCAACAATGGTGACAGGTTGCTAGCTCATCGCCCAATAAATTCTATTGACCCCTAGTCCCTTAGTCGCCTCCTACGACATGCCGGAAAGAACGGCAGCTAATTAACATTCTTTTTACGTGCCAGACTAGCACACGACTTAATAATAATACTAGTAATTGTTGCTTATCCCTCAGGATAAGTAATAGATAGTGCCTATATACGACGATACGGTTCACTACCTATCACGTTGGGTGCTCTCTATCTAGTGAAACGCGGGCTTCGAGTGATCCATACCTAACATGCTTAGAAATCTCAAAGATGGGCACTCTAGCCTCTGACTACCCCGCCAGAATAAAAAAAGGGAGTGTGTATACACAAGTCGTGAAGCGTATGTAATAATTGTGTATCATCACTACATAGTATAAAACAAAGTCGCTTTCTCTGTCCCTATGTCCCTTTGTATGCTTAAATCTTTGAAACCACGCAACGGATTTTGATGCGGTTTTTTTTAATAGAAAGAGTGATTCAAGAGGAATGTTTATGTATAATAACATCTATTAAATAGTGGTGTAGGCTATATTTTACCCGTGCGAAGCCGGAGCGGGTTGCTAATTTACCATAACACAGTAAATATTCTAAAATATACTGAGTAAATATCTCTGAGGTTCTGGTCATACCACAAGGGATAAAGGAAGTGAGTATTAAAGTCATTTCTGTATTCAAAATACAATAAAAATCAATAGTCCATGTCTCTAACAAAGGACTATTAAACAGAAATTAATGTCTAACACGGTGTAGCGAAGGTCAAAATAATTAAAAAGTCATACACGACTAGACACCAATTATAAACATACATACATACATATAGAAATTTGACGTAGCTCAGTTGTTTGGGGCTTGGCTCTGTATCAGTGGGTACAGGGTTCAAATCCTGCTTGAGCATGTACCAATGGAAATGAAGCTTAATGAATTTCTATGTACATTTTCGTAATAAAACACATTTACGAAATGCATCGAATTATACGGTGAGGGAAAACATCATGAGGAAACCTACCTGTTTCGTCGAACAGGTAATAGTTAGTGCTTGTAAATGGCGACATTGCTTACCACCTGTCACATTAAGTACTGACTATCTGATCAACACGTGGGTTCGAGGTGTTCATAGAATTACTACCTTCGCAATTGCGGAAATGGAAACCTGAACCTCTGTCTACCCCGCAAGGGTTAATGGTCGTGAATGCGTTTGTTTGTCTGTTGTCTAATCAAAGAAATAATATCACTGAGGTTATGTCAACCCCAAAAAAAAGAATTAAACTGAAGGATATTAGTCAGTATTCAAAATGATAAGTGGTAAGCCATGTCGCCTTTTACAAGCACTAACTATTGTCTGTTCGGGGAACAGGTAGGTTTCCTCACGATGTTTTCCTTTACCGTAGTAATCATGATTTCTTCGATTATTTAAACATAATTGCTTCGTTATACGGTATTGCAATAAAATTGATGACAAGTTACTAGTCAATCAGCCACTACATTCATAAATAAATAAATCATATTTATTTACGAAATAAATCTCTTAGCCCAAAAAGAAAAAATCGTTGCCTTTAATTCAATTAAAAACAAAACAAAAAAGGAAACAGAACAAAAGAGGTTAGGGCGCGAAACTGGATTTCCCGCCCGGAAGTGACGCGGGGTGGACGAGATAAATGGTTCCGTTTCCTTGCGACGCATGGAAATGAAGATTTTGAGGAAAGAAGGAGGGAAAACGTTAATTTACAAGGAAAATAAGTTATTATTAACATAGAGAGAGAAAACCAAACCAAAAAAGCCCATTTGAAAGAAAGAACGGTTATTCAGAAGTGGAAAATCACCGTCATGTTACCTACTGACTATTATTGAAACGTAAGCTTTAAGCCCTAATACCTTAATAGACCTAAAGATGAACTTCGACAAGCGTCTGACTACTCTAAAAGGTCGTTAATAGTCGTTACGTGTTCTTATGTAATCATAGGAAATTTATTTGGCGTAACGCCTTTCAATTTGAAATAGCAATATTTGTCGATTTGTGTCATATTGATAGAATTATATGAAAGGATTATATAGTATAATTTAAAAAATATAAATATGCACATTTCTTTCAAATGTATGAAAGAATCAAATTCAGTTAGGTGTCTATCCCCTTGTAATTAATTTTCAAACCCTGTTATCCCGTTCGGGGTGGTTAAAACCTTGGAGATAATATACCTAATACATCTCTTTCAGTGATTGGATAATTATCTAGAAAGAGTATTGTAACAGTTTGTCTTGTGCTAGTCTGGGACGTAAAAAGAATGCTAACTAGCTGCCGTTCTACCTGACATGGCATAGGAGGTGACTTAGGGACTATGATTAAATCTATTAGGCAATGGCCTGACAACCTGGAGTATGTCACCTACAGGTTGGTAGCCTACCGCCAAATTGAATCCATTTACCCCAAGTCCCTTAGTCGCCTCATACGACATGCCGGGAAGAACGGCAGCTAGTTAGCATTCTTTTTACGTCCAGACTAGCCGGGGATAGAGAGGTTTCATAATTATAATCAAAGAATAATGTGTGCAATAAAGAATTAATTTTCTTTCAGCCACTTATTATCTTTCTTTCGAAAAGTAAAATGTAAAAAATGAAAGTGTGTATGTTTGAAATCCACTTGTGTTGCATATATACATACATACACATCACACCTGATTCCCTGTAGAGGGGTAGACAGAGATCACGGATCCCCATCTGTCCCGATCCTGGATAATCACTTTCGCTTCGTTGACACTCATAAACGTCAAGCACACTCGGCGGTTATAGGTACTTCTGATGTCACTCTTTTTCAATATAGCGTCTATCTGACTGTCATATGTCTTATTATTGTATGATACTATATAATTATAATATCTGTAAGGTTCTATTCATTCTTTTTAAGATTACAAACTATGTGTATGTACTCGTATGTATTTCTAGTAAAAGTAAGATTCTAATATTAGTACTTACTAGAAAATGACATTGTATTCAAATGAAACATTCGTAATATACGCGGATGCACCGTAGCTTCGTAGTATCGGGATTTCGAGTGGGAGGACTACGTGAACTCGTAGTATAGGTGGTTGGGGTTGCTAGTAATTATTTTTTCATTACGTATTTTATTTTACTTGTAGTGTATTTAATATTATATATTCAAGTCTTTAATACATTTTGAGTTGGATTGAAGCTTGGAGTAATACCTACTCGGTTATTATCAATATAATTAACGGGCATTGATTAATATAGAATATATGTTACAGGTTGTTAGCCCATCACCTAAAATATTTATTATTTTATATATATTATTTTTACCTCCTATGTGAAACCAAATAAAAGCCAGTTAGTTACAAATTTATGAAGAAATCGCATATTTAAAAGGTGTATTAATATCTATTTTATCTATTGTTACTTATACAATTAGAGTAATATCTATAACTTTAACATGGTTAAGCATTTACTAGGTTACTCTTACAAGGCGAGTCCCCGTTACTCTAATACAAAGTTGCTATTGTGAAAAATCGCCGGGAAATGGGAAAATCGTTGAATTTCGCTTCACTCTATTGGGTAGGCGCCCAGTACCTATCGTGCCGCGGCGCGGGCCGGTCCATACCGCTTCAAACGAGCCTTTTTAAATGATTTAGTAACGTATTTGGCCATTTTTCTAATTAATACCAGCTTAAAAAAATATTTTCCTAACCAACATGTGGCATAATGAGAGAAAACCCAACCCTTGTGTGGGATTAAAAATAAAATGTGGAATTGTGTCAAAAATCGATTGCACCAATTCCGATTTTGATTCTTTTAATGAGTCCCGTGTAGTGATTTATGTGTTTTGTGTTTACTATACTAGTTATTTGACTAAATTTGGAATGATTTATATCATAATTAAGAAATTATTTCGTTTAATACATTAATCATACTTTTAAACAAATTCAACACATTGAAATACGGTTTTACGAGGTTTTACTGGTACATTTAATAATATAGCTTTTGATATCTTAGACTCACCAATTAAACTAAAAAGTTTTGGCATAATATGGCATAATTACCCAAATCGCAAACCCTATGACTAAATCTTTAAATTAAAAAGGCATTAAATGTCAGAAAATTTGTTAGCGGGAAAATAATAAAATTAATTTCACTTCATTTTAAACATAATATAGAATTAATATATATTACAAAAACTATATATCAGTTAATATAATCATACATATAGATAGTTAGAAGCTTGAATAACCATATTTGTTGATATAAAAGCCTTTGGATACTAAAAGCGTGTAATATATATAATAATACAATAAATATATGCAATAAAACTTAAAATATAATCTTAAAAAGGAAAGGGTGAATTCAATTTATAAGATATTCTTAGAATCGCCTTGAGAAGTGATTTCTAGAATAGGACAAAGTTTTCTGGTTGGCTTCTGTTAGGTGTTTAAGAAGAAGTGATATAATTTTGAATTTATATTATACAACAGTGATATAAATAAATTTTCATTTAACTTACAATAAACATATAAAATAGTATATAGATAAATATAATAAATAATTTTCTTTTTGGCTCAATGAAATAATAAAATTTTTATTAAATTATTAAACAATATTTACATGAGGTAATAAATCAAAATAATATCTAGATAAAAAAAGTTGAAAATAAACTGATAAATATAAAATAGAATCTTAAAGCTAATAATTTTCTTGGATTGAATTGAAAATACCACAATGTCTTTAGAAATTTAGGATACAATTTTCAAATACATTTATTTATTAGTACTTATTAGTATTCGTACATTTTAATGCCATATTGTTCTTGGTAAATATATATTAGGATTAAATTACGTTTTTTTAATAGAGCATTTATAATATATAAAATATGATATATGTGTATCATTTCTATAGTGAGGGAAAATAGCTTGAGAAACCTGACCCTGCTTCGGAATAAACAATTAAAAATAGATTACTATAATTTATAGACAAATAAATATAAAATAATAGAAAAGAAATCAACTTGCTTATATCTATCGAATATTTTTTATATATAAATTTACAGTCATAATTGATTAAATAGCTTAAAAATAAGAACATATTATGTATAATGGACCTTTAAAAATAAGTAGGTTATATAAAATTTACGTTGGTTTAAAGAAACTATATAATATCTAAATTTAGGATTAACATGTACGACGTTTTTCATATACAGAGCTCCTGTCTGTACCTTACAGGATTACAGGCGTGCAGTACATGGAAGCAATCCTGAAATTAATTTATTTTAAAGACCCTTTGAGAAGCTCCAGTTTTGGTATTACAGGGAGAGAAATTTTAATTAATTTTTTCTTCATATTTTTACATACACGTTTGTAGTCTTGACGGGGTAGACAGAATACATGGTATTATACAACAAATGTTAATTTAAGGCTGTTGTTAGGGATAAAATTGAAACTTTACATGTTTTATTTAATAGTTAGACTATCATAATAAAATAAATCCTTATATAGTCCTTATCCCTTAGTCGCCTCTTACAAAGTACCGATGATATTAAAGCGGTTTTAGAAGGTTAGAATGTATACGTAGGTCTAAGACCCCCATTATCCATTAAGTAGGTACATAATTATTCAGTTTAATGCAGAGGTTTGAATTTTATTACTTTGCAAGACTATCAGTGCCCGCAAAGCAAAGGTCGTAACGTTACACAATACACGCAAAAAGTACCCACTAATTACATGCATTGCTCAATTGATGGTCAAAAGTGAGCGGCATAACAAGATGAGCTCAAGGCCCACCGAAAATGTTTGTACCTAAAAAATAACTGAGCAACTTGTGAGAAGGCTCCTAAAAAAGAGGTTGTATTCAAAACTACTTTAGAAAAGAGGTTCGGTAATTTATTACCTACTTTTTGTTATTGTCCTTCAACGGTTCAGTCAACTTTTTTATTCGACACAAGGCTTGGGTTTTTGTATAACGTGTTTAGAATACGAGTAATGAATGTTATTTTACTTTTTACAGGCTCAAAATATAATTACTAGGTGTACCGACAATAATTAGAATAAAATAGAAACTAATTTAGATTTTAAGACTGTTCCACGACAATAAAAAACTAGTTTAAGCCTAATCTTAGAACAAAAAGTAGAAAACAAGTTTTGTGGTCATATCTGTCTATGTGTGTGGGTGTTACAATAACACACAGTGAAAGGTTCACATCAACCGGCTTGCCATAGTGACGTAATGATATGATAAATGGTAAACTTGGAGTGAAAGTTTGGTATCAGACACAGTGACAGTGTAGAGATCGCATAACACCGCGAAACGTGGCTGTTTGTGTAACCCGCCAACTCGTCGGCTGAACGTATCCCCATTTCCAAGCCTGGAGGAGATATTAAAAATAAATCCCGCCAGTTTTTCGTGTGTGAAAAAGTGAATTTAATTGAAGTTTTTTTTGGAAAATATTAATCTGTATTGCAAGTTTGTGTTATATTTTGCGGGCATTACGCCCCTTAGTGTCGTCCAATGACGCCACGGGTCACGCCCCCGGCGCTCGCCGCTTTTCTCCTGGTATGTGCCGGTAAGTGAATCTCGTTTGTCGTAAAATGTGGTTGGGTATTACACTCGTGTTAACATTCGCCCGCTTATTGAAATAAAGTGCCACTGGCGGAGAGCGTTTGTCTTGGCCGAGCTTTTTCATTATGAGGACACGGCGCTCACTATCCCGGCAGGGGTGCGTAGGAACTATGCATCACGTCAAATGTTTTGTGTATTTGTCAACCTTGTTAAAATTACGGACTGTAAATATAGATTAAACTGCTGTAAGTTAGTCAGGGATTTGCGTTTTATCTCAGCAAACGTGCTGACTCTAGACAGTGACTACCCCGAACAGGTTAAATGTTGGATTGTCTTTACTTTAAATACAATCACCAATTGTATTTAAAAAAACCCCTCTATATCTAATATAGCGACAAATAGTATCATTCTACACTGTATCTTAATAGAATAATAATAAAACAAGTAAAGCTACACACACTGACCCGGAACAATTCAATTCAAGAAAAGCAATCAATTGACACGAGGCCACCGGCTCAGGGATTGGCGACCTCAATCACATATGGAGCAAGGTTTACCAGAATGTAACGCATTGTGTGCAAGGTTCTTCAAGGGTCATATATGCACTCACATGTATGTAGGTACTTCCTACTTTATATCTCTACATATAGACATCTTAGATTGACGATATATTGAAAAATGGTGACTGAAGTTTTTATTTTATTTATTTATCCTTTCGTAATTATGTGTTTTGAATCATTGACTACCCCAAAAGGGATTAAATGTCACTATAGTCAATTTCTATTTACGACAAGATTTCTTTACGTTACGTATTATATTGTAGACTTACCTTTAATTAAGTTCAAAGTTAATTTATTATTAGAAATGTGCGTGCGAATCCCTGTCCACACCATAAGGGAAAACAGTCTTGTATATAAAAGACCTCAACAAGGCAGTGTCCGTAAAATTTTCTCTTGAACTCGTAAAAATAATGACATCATAAACCGGCCCTCATTTCCTTGAGTTTAGACGTATTTTACGATGGACAAAAACGAATATCGATATAAGAGCTTTTTCCAATCTCTATTCTATCGATTTCGCATGGTGCGTTGGTTCTAAATCGATACTATCGATACCCGGTGGAGGCAGAGTTAGGAACTGTGGTTTTCTTCTCCTTTTCAGTCTGGTCGTTAAATATATATATATACAGGGTTACAGTATATATATATATATATTATTGTATATTGTATTTGTCTTTAATAAGTAAACAGTTATTTCTTTATACCTTGACTACTTATTTGAGTGAGACGAGAGAGATTTATCAGGTTCATTTTAGGTGACAATTGATAGTTTCAGACTTATCTGTTAGGACAAAGAGCGTGAATATATACGTCATGTGCATCCGAGAATCAAACTTGATTTTTCTTAGTAGTAATATAATTTAAAAATATTATGCACCATTACACCAATTGAACTAGCCCCTTGCTAAATATATTTAGGACTTATGTAAACGGTAGTGTATGTCTTTATATTTTGCAAAATCTCTAAAGGAGAAAGAAGATTTTTTAATTGGATAATGTTATTCATGGCCTTTCACTCACACCATCCTTTCTAGGAGCCAGATCTATGGCCATAGTCCACTAATGCGTTTTAACACTAACGCAGTTCAATATCAGATCAGTAATAGTGTGAATTTGGTAGTGGATGACCAAAGTGTCAAATTTCACGATTGAAATCAACAAAAGTGTAAAATTTTGCTAATCCGCTACACTATTTTACACTATTTCATACTATTATTAATCTATATATTAAACTATTGTTATGCAAAATCAGTGAACTGAGGTCGCTGATTCTATGTCCACATCGAATGTAGGTACACGGCGGCGTAATTGTCGCCGTATCGCCATTTACAAGCATTGACTAATATCGGTTCCAGGAACTATATGTTATCCACAATGTTTTCAGTCACAATAGTAGAGGTGCATTGCGAATGTTTAATGCAATAACGTATTTATATATTTCAGGCATGATGTGTATGTATGTATGTATAACTTCTGTGAATTTAATTTCCATTGTTATTTGTTCGGACGGGGATTGAAAATGGATATTGTTTACCTAGTATTACATTAGCTTGTATATTATTCTTGATAGATGTTTAAGTATGTACGTTGCAAAGCCACAATTAATCAAAGTTTCTAGACAATTATGACCTAATCAAAAGATTATTGTACATACATAATTGAATCACGCAGACGGAAATCTACCGCTAATATTATAATGATCCAAACTTACATAATGAGTAAACAAACACGAATAGCCTACTTTCTCCTGGTTTGTAATGTATACGACTTCTAATCTAAGTATTCAGTTCATTTATTAACTACATATACATATAACATTACAATAATGGTATATTATATATAGTGACTAGGATTGAAAAGGGCATGCTTTGACGGTTAGGGCATGTTAGAGCGATCTGCCTAATACGACGAGTACTGAATAAATATTAAGTTATTCGTCGGTTAAATAAATATAATTTTAAAAGGGTAACATTAGAAGAACCTATAAACGCCTAGTGAGCATGGGGAGTATTGATGTTAATGAATCTAAAGTGGTTTGCCAGTTCGAGAAAAATGAAGATTAGTGATATCTATCTACGCCTCTAGAATACGGGTGTGATACGTACATACGATAGTTTATATGATTAATTTGCATAAGATTTGAATTTTTCTGCTACACATTATATTATACTAGTAACCGTACCTACGAACAACAGAAAAACAAAAAAAAAATATTTGAACAAATGCGTCAACAAAGTCAGCAGCTCACTGAAAGTTGAAAATACAAATAATAATTTTCGGCTGAGTATTTAGTCAATTGTGATGTCAAACTGGCTAAATATGTTCGCTTTGGATCCTCATCTGGAACGAACCGAAGAACAAGGAAGAGAAGAATTGGAGCTTCGATTTCGTTTTTCTTCGGTTGTAGCGGCTGGCGGCGTTGGTGTAACCATGGCGATGAAATAACAAGAAGTTCAAACGCCGTGGCATCAGTGTTTGTACTTCAGTCGACATAACCTTAGTGGTGAATGGTCTAATAAAGAATAAAAATAAAAAAATAGAAAAAAAAAGATTTATAAATTCATTCATTCCCGATACTTTGTTGACTGAATGTATTACAAACAAAACCAAGAAAAAATACATACATACATACATACACATCACGCCTGATTCCCTGTAGAGGGGTAGGCAGAAATCACGGATCCCCATTTGTCTCGATCCTGACAGACCACTTTCGCTTCATTGACATTCATACATCCTCTCATACACTCTCGGCGGTTATAGGTACTCCTAACGTCACCTTTTTTCAATATAGCGTCTATCTGACTGTTATATGTCTTATTAGGCCGGCCCCTACGTAACCGCCCTTCCACTTCACTTATATATATTCCTTTTGTCAATCTGCTATCATTCATCCGCATAACATGTCCAAACCATCGAAGCATGCTCTTTTCAATCTTAGTCACTACATCTTCTTTCAAACCGCAACCTTCCCTTATCACACTATTTTTAATTCTATCATTCAATGTTACTCCTAACATGCTTCTCAGTGACCGCATTTCGACGGCATTGATTCTACTTTCATGCTTCTTTTGCCATACCCAACTTTCACTACCATAAGTCAATGTTGGAACCAGCACAGCCCTATGAATAGCCATACGTGCCGATTGAGAAATCAACTGGCTACCCATAACACTATACATAGCCCCATTAATCTTATTACCTGCACACACTCTACGTTCAATATCTCCCTCACATTTTCCGTTACTAGTAAAAAGTGTTCCCAGATATACAAAATCATTCACTTGTTCGACTCTTTCATTATCTATGTCAATCTTGCACTCTGTCTTGCTAAGTCAAGAAAAAATATTTTACTATTGCAAAAACCTTGCCATTACGTGACAGAGTATCGGTTGTTAATATGCACAATTGTTGTTCGTAATTATATGGTAACCTGGAATCCAAGTTTTGATCAGGTAGTCACTACTCAATGTATCAGTGTCGCCATTTAAGTACCTGTTCCGAAGAATAGGTAGGTTTCTTCACGAAGCTTTCGCTCATCATAATATCCGGTGCATTTCGCAAATGTGTTTTTATGGCCATGTTTATATTAGAAATAATAAAATAAATGAATAATTATAAACATTATCTAAAACGCAACTTTCTCCTATAAAGCTATTTAAATATTTTCTTTTTTTGATGCTTACATAATCATGCATGTATTTATCCTGACTATTCCATAGAGATGGACAAATAACATTCAGAAAAAGGGTGACATTAGAAGAACCTATAACCGCCAAGAGTTATGAGGAGGTGTATGAGTGTCAATGTAGCGAAAGTGGTTTGTAGGGATCAGGAAAGATGGGGATCTCTGCCTACCCCTCTACAGGGAAACGTGCGTGATGTGTTTGTATGTGGGTACATTCAGTTCCTTTAATCTTATCTCTTAAATTTTGGGGCACACAGAGCCATAGGGACATAATATGTTCCTTGTCACGTTAGATAGAGAGATAAAATATTTTGTGATTAATAACAAACTGGACTTATCACGTAAGTTTTTATATAATAAAGTTACCTTTATTAACCCGGCGACGTTTTGGCTACGTTGCAGCAGCCATGGTCATGGGCAGACTGACGATTCATATTTCTTCGTCTCCTCCGCAGCGCCCTGTCAGATTCTTCTCTGACTACCCTCACTACTACTTTTTTATTAATAACCCGCGGCCTACACACTACACTCACAGTATCTAGTGGCTTCACACGATCATGCTGAGCCGTATGGCGATCTATTACGGTATTCTACGCCGAAGACAACCTAGCCGAAACGTCAAGTTAATAAATGTAACTTTATTTATAAAAACTTACGCGATAAGTCCCGTTTGTTATTCATCATGAGTATAAATCGCGAATCTCTTAAAATCAAATATTTTGATCGGGTATTGAACCCAGGTCTCTTTAGAACCAATCTTAGGACAAATGTACATTGATTGTATTTAGTAATTATCAACATGGTGGTCAGAAGCATAAATTACCAATCATAGTAAACGTTACGCTCACCATCACCATTCACTGATACTGATTATATTATTGAAGGTAGACTTGGACGGGGTCGGCCGCGTAGAACTTATACAGATTAAATTGGAGATATACTTCTCAAGGCGGGTGTACGTGTATGAAGAACAGAAGAGCATGTATGAGAAGGTTGAAGGGTGTGAGTGAAGCAAGAGAGATTTGTCAGGATCGTTCCATGTGGGATGTAGAAGAGTGAATATATGTATGATATATATGTATGAATATATGTATGATTATTCACTATCAAGAAACATTATAATTGACTATCTTCCCTTTATACAACATAAATAAATTGCTTTAACTTTTTCTTGAAATAACGTGTGTATCAAGAAAATCATCCCACATATAACCTTCTCGTACATAACTTAGTTTGCATCGTTATATCAATTTTGATTCCATATTACGTAAAGGCTGTTTCTTACGGGGCGATATGAATTGAAATCAACTTGTGTCTCCAGGGTTTATAATTTTATAGTTTGTCTAATAACCAAATGTATACTTTGTAGTACTAGTAGTAGTAAATAGATCGATCAGATATTTTTATGATGAAGTAACCAAAAGTCGGCTTTTCACCAGATATTCTGAGGACATGTTTAGTCTCCTAGCTTTCATAGTATAAATGATAAAAGGATTTAATAAACGACCTATATAATGATATTATTCCATACTAGAAATGATTTAATGAAAAACATATAATGCTTTTTCTCTCAACTGCAATGTGTAGGTACTGCAGTATCCTCCGAGGTATATAAGAACGAATGTTACAACTGCTGGTTTTTCTTCCAATTCTCCCGGTTACTAGCATTTTCACATTGGCTTCTGAACGTGAAGTGATATAATTATACCGATCAAGGCAACTAAAATCCTAATATTACTTTTTCATATATTATATAGAGCTTTTACATGTAAGAAAAACAGTAGCATTCTATGAACCAAAACTATACGTAAGTACCCTTTCTAACAGGAATGTGCGAAATAAATCACCACGCTTTCCCCGTAAGAAACCCACTCAAGTCACGGGTGATGTCTATACAAAACTGTTTTACGGAATAAAGACGCTTTGACACGGCGCGTCGGCTGTGACGAAACCGCTTTAGAGAGACCTTCCTAAAGTATTAGGGAAGTGGTGGGTGGAGATCTTCTTAGGCTTGTCTAGAGGGCTGTTGCTTACTCTTTTTGTAGGTAGGTTGTACTGTCTGGGCTGCAACGAGATACGGGGGTGGGAATAGGGTTGGCACTGGTTTAAATATAGAAATTCATATATGTAATAAATACGTAAGTAATAAATGATGCAGAAAATTTCAAGTGAAAAAATGGCAGAGGCTTTTGCATAAAAAAAACTGTTTGTTGAAGGTCCCTTAACGGAACAAGTAGACTTACAAGTAGGTTGTACAATTTCACTGTCTGTTACTGTGTAAATGTACTGTGTGTACAATAAAGGATAAACAAAAATATATACAGAGCTTCTGCTAGAGTTATGATGAGCATGAATGTATACAAATACACTGAAAAACATGAAAATCTCTGACGGGATGTTTATAAGAAAGAGTTTAGCTATTATCCGTTCAAACTCTAAATATCTTAAAAAACACCTTGGTCCGAAGTAAAGTCCCTCGTCACAAAAATAGTTTCAGAACATATCATTATATACAGTCAATGCTAAAAGTGCAGTCCCAGTAACTTTTTATAAGGTTTACATTTATAAGAACAAAAGATAATATTTTTCATTTGGAAGCACGCGAACGTATAGTGCCCATTACAATGCATAGTGGCGCCAGTTTTGAAAAGTAAAATATTGTTTTTTGTTCTCATAAACTTAAACCTGATAAAAAGTTATTGGGACTGCACTCTAAGGGGTCACTGTCCACTACTGTAGCAATTATATCCTTTAAAGTGTTATTATTTATAAAAAATGGCAACCCTGTGCCCCGCAGCCTGAAATGTGAGGGGCGCGGTGCGTCAATCATCTCTCCCTTAATGGCATCACTTCCGCTTTGGATATTCATAGGATATTAGGCGAAAGGCCTTCACGCCCAAAGAGTTTGCCCGCACTAATTATCATTTATACACCGGCTTAAGCTTATGGATAGGTAATAAGGAGATTGGGAACAATAACACAACTACTGCGGTACGGATAAGGTAGGGCGTCAAGTGAATGTATGTACAGTACCATGGTTATAGGTTTGTTACCAAAAGCGATTTCCCAACTGTTTATAATTATCCTTGCTGTAATAACAGAGCCAGAGACCGCGTCTCGGTAAACGTAGTGTAGGACGCCCCCCTGCCAGATGGACTGATGACCTGAAAAAGGTCGCTTGTAGTGGTTGGCTGAGGGCCACGAGTGATCGTGTTTTGTGGCGTTACCTTGGAGGCCTACATCCAGCAGTGGACTGTCATAGGCTGATTGATTGATTAAATAACAGAGATAACAGTTCTTCGGTAATCTATGTTCTGTCCATCCCTTCGGAAATTTTGTACTTGCGCATGTATGCATCTAACGTATATCATGACTATAAATACTTTAAGGGAATTCAGAACTATAAGTCAACTACGTGGTTTTAATCGTAACATCAACGTTATCCTTTAAATACTATATACGTAAGTGTAGTGTACAAAGCGAAAGTTCACGTATTATGTCAGAATCAGAATAAATGGGGACCCCTAATCTCTGCCTACCCTTTTCCATTACTTATAACTTAATCCAAATCCTTATTGAACATTTTTGCCCCAATTCTGCGTCATTTGATCGATGTGATGCTTTCAACGAGATTAGTTTAATAAAAGACTTATCGCTCAAAATCTATGTTACTGAGTATACAGGCTAATTGGTTTCTTACTATTATTACGGTTTAGTATACACATAATAGTTGTAGTATTAGGGACACTATTACACCGATTGAAGTAGTGCTAAGTTCATTTAAGACTTGTGTTAAGAGTACTAGCCAAAGTATATTGAAAGATAAGTCCATAAACAACCAACAATCAGACTGGAAAGCAGAAGAAAATCGCGCATCGGAGGGCGTTACATATATACACGACTATTTTACCTTGCGGGATAGTTAGAGGTTGACGTATCTATCTTTGTAACTGTTCGTGAATTTATTGCTCCCGTGCTGCCGTTTTTCCCGGTCTTTTTTATGTGTACTACGACTAAGGGACTAGGAGTCAATTGAATCTATTGGGCTTTAGGCTAGCAACCACCAATATTCATACTAAAAAGTGACCTAGAAGATATTGTCATTTCTCAAAGATTCTGTCCACTCCGGAAAGAGTTAAAGGACGAGAACGTCTATATGAGTGTATATAAATTAAGACATATTCAAGATCATTATTCACTGCGGAGTAGTCAGATATTGTCATTTTTTAAACTTTGGAATTAGTGACCTTATGGTTAACATTAAAGTACATTTAGGGAGCTATCGAATATACGTATTAATTGATGTCTTCCCATTGGTGAATTATTATATAACGGTTGATTTAATTCTTAAGGGTTTTTATCTCTTATTACTTTAGCTAGTGTTTACTGACCACCATAGTCAGTGTAAAAATGCTTTTACTATTCGGGGCCCACGTTCCATCGATAGCCAGTATTTCACTTGACTTAAATTTATGTATGGTACATATTTGTCTTCCATCATTTTCAAGTAGTATATACTTTAATTATACATATTTCGTATGACTGCTTTTGATACTCACTGATTGTCACAACTAATCTCCGTATATCGACACGCATATGAAATGAACAAAATGTATATCTTTATTTTTACTTTATATTACCTTCATTATCATGCAATAACATAAGCTTCACGACTTGTGTATACACATTTATTTATTGTGGCGGGGTAGTCAAAGTCTTGAGTGGCTATCTCCGAAATTTGGAGTTAGTTATGAGCTACTCAAAGCCCGCATTTTACTTCATCGTGCAATAATTACTTAAAATTTCTATCAAATAACCTACTTACTAGTCTAACACCTACAAATCTGTTCACAGGCCTAGCAACCAGCAAACGCCAAGAGCCATACTACGGCCGCCTGATAGGCCGCTTAACCCAATACGCCCACGGCATCCGGGGCACTGTCTACGCCGTGGACGAAAGCACGGTCTTCGTGAAGGGCTTTGCGTACGATGGTACGGGCCCTGACGCGTACTTCTGGGTCGGGGATTCACCGCAGCCGTCCCCGGAAGGTACACTTGTGCCCTACCCTGAGGATTATGTGACGAGGTTAGTCTTATACACATCACGCCTGATTCCCTGTAGTACAGATCACGGATTTCCATGTGACCCGATCCTGACAGATCACTTTCGCTTCATTGACACTCATACATCTTCTCATACCGCTCGGTGGTTATAGGTACTTTAACGTGAGCTTTTTTCAATATAGCGTCTATCTGACTGTCACAACTCATACATCTTCTCATACCGCTCGGTGGTTATAGGTACTTTAACGTGAGCCTTTTTCAATATAGCGTCTATCTGACTGTCACATACTTTATTGTAATATTAGAGTTAGTTACTAGGTTAGTATTCTACCGAAATAAAAAACTATTAACCCTTGCGGGGTAGTCAGAGGTTCAGGTGTCTCTATTCTGTCCACATCGAAAGGGATAAAAGGCCGTGAATGTTTATTTATGTATCCATCAATCTATCAGCCTATGTCAGTCCACTGCTGGACGTAGGCCTCCCCAAGGGTACACAAAACACGATCACTCGTGGCCCTCAGCCAGCCACTACCAGCGACCTTTTTCAGGTCATCGGTCCATCTAGCATGTATGTATATGAACTAGAAATCTAGTAACATTTCTTTTTTAAAAAACACTTTAAGACCATTGACCCTTATGTGGTATTCATAGGTTCAGCTACCTACGCTAATGCGGAGGAAGTAATTTCATGTCCACGTGTTGACCAGATAGTCTAAGCACTAACTATTACCTATTGCGAGGAATCAAAAATATTACACTCTCTCTTCTTTGTAGATGGGTAGGAAGAGATCACGGATCCGCATTTGTCCCGATCCTGACAGACCACTATCGCTTCATTGACACTCATACACACTCAGCGGTGATAGGTACTTCTAACGTCACTTTCTATGTGCAGTCTATCTGACTGTTATGTGTCTTAATGGGCCGGTCCCTACGTAACCTCGTATATATGTACACGCAAATGTATGTAAGTAATTAAATAATGTTTATTTGAGCAGGGATCCACCTATATTGACGGCCCATTCGAACAGTGACATATTACTCCGCCTACCCCCCGGAAAGCGACTGAGGGACATCAAGTGGATCAGTGTGTGGTGTCGAAGGTTCACCGTGAGTATTTCTCTTAATCACTTCTTACCTAAGATTTGACAATCATACTTCATGGTATACTTACTGTATTAAAAAGCCAGTTTTTGACAACCACCGTGGCGCGATCGGTTAGACATCTGAACGCTAATTCGTGAGGTTCCGGGTTCGATTCCCGGTGGAGGCGGAGTTAAGAACAGCGCTTTTCTACTGCTTTCCAGTCTGCTCGTTGATTATATATGCTATATATGCATTTATCTATATATAATATGTATGCATTTCTTAAATATACGTTGACTAGTACCCTTAACACAAGTCTTAAATGTACTTACCAAGGGGCTAGTTCAATTGGTGTAATAATGTCCTACAATATTATTATATTTACTATCTAAAAAAGTCAATAACACAAACGCGTTCACGAACATTAACCCTTACAGGATATTCAGAGGATCAGGTATCCATCTCCGCAATCGCGGTGGTAGTAATTCTGTGGCTACCTTGAACCCACGTTTTGACCAGACAGTCAGTACTCAATGTGACAGGTACTAAGCCATGTCGCCATTTACAAGCACTAACTATTATCTGTTCGGGGAATAGGTAGGTTTCCTCACGATGTTTTTCCTCATCGTAGTGTTCGACACATTTCTTAAATATATTTTAATTACGAAAATGTATATAGAAATTCTTTAAATTACATTTCCATTGCTACATGCTCAAGCGGGATTTGAACCCTTTGCCCACTGATACAGAGTTAGGCCCCGAACAATTGAACTACGTCGAATCTATCGATTTCTAGTATAGTAAAATATAAAGTGTTTTAATTTTTTAAAGGTTAATGTGGATTTTGTTAACACTTCTATATGTAAATGCACTTAGATTTACTGTGAGAAAAGTTGATTACCATTCATACTATTCCCAGGGCAATTGGATACTAAATAGAAATTAGATAAATACAAAACACACTCACAACCATTATGTATTATTCCATTAGAGGTATACCAAATAAAACGTATCGAAAAGCCTTCCTTTAAAGTCTTTTGGGACGACTTAAAAGAAACATAGAATTTAGAATAATTGGTAATAATAACTAAATAATAATATTTATTTAATTTTAATCTCACATAAAGTGAAGGCAAAGGTACCAAAGCCATTCAGCCAAACAATATAACCGTATAGTATTTACGATTATATTATTCAAATTTAAATCTATTATATGTTTCGTGTGTAAATAATTCGTTCTTTTTAACCAGCTGATGACTTATAAATCCCATACATACCAATCCTGTATAGTGAATTACATAGCTTCAACTTTGGGTACTAGTAGCATAAAATTATCGATTGGCAGGCCGCGCAGGCGCAAAGGCATTCCCGCCAAAATGTCCTTTCAAACTTCACGCCTTAACCCGAGGGGGGTGGGTAGACTAACGCTGTCTTGGAATTTGCCACTGAGGAAAAGTAGTATCAGGGTTTAATGTATATATGGGTAAATGATAAGTAATTGGGTGTTTAGGATTAATTGGGGTTATGTTGTATATGTAAGGTTTAGTATAAGGATATTTTAATATTATATATGTGTATATTTTGGTTTGGATAGAACCTTAGAGATATCATGCCTCTGTATTTGTTCGATCCGTTTTTGAACCAATTTAAAGTTTTATTAATGGCCAATTGCAGAATTTATATAGATTTTTAAAATGAATTCATAATTACGATACCAAAAAAGTAAATTAAATCTAAATTTGAAATGGTACTGTACAACAACACCAAATATTGTCCATGGCAGAAGCTAGCATGAGATTCAAAAAAATAGTATAGAGCTGCCACCTCTGCGGTATTTTGTTAAAAGACTAAAGTTATTATAGTGATGGGCTACATCATCATTAATATTTGCATATTCCCACCTATAACAAAACCTTTGAAGGTTCTTCCCAATCTCAAAAAGATAATCTAGGGGGTTGTATTCACGATTGATACACACATACAGAAATTCATTCACTCCCTAATTACTGCAGGAAGCAAAGACTATTGATCGATTTCCACCTTGAAGGAAAATGGAAAATCTATCGCCTATTCCTTTAAAACCTTCTAATACATGATTTTACTTTTGTATATTATGAGTATTGTAAAAAGAAATAATTTATATATTGAGGGATAGCCTAATGTCTTAGGGTAATCAGAGATTCGTATGCCCATGACTGAATTATATAGGTTCATATCAAATCCACTTTTTACCTAATAGCTAGTACTGGCTAATTAATTTCCACTAATTTCCAACTAATATAAGCACTCAGTATATTACTTACTGAAAAAAAAGTCTTATCTCTCCTAAATAAATAAACAAAATCTCACAGCCGAAAATTCTAGAGAACGTTTTAAACACATTAAACTAAGTAACAAAATATTTATTTATTAAGGAAACAAAACAGAAACACAGAAAATAAATATAACAAGGATACATAAGAAAATAGATTTCATTACCAAAAATATGTCTCACAAAGAAATTGTTAATAATATTTGATAGATGATAGAGAATTGATAGAGAAAAATAATAATAAGAAAAACCTACGTTATGTTGAATTAATAAATTAATATTTAACCCCTTATTACCAATCCTAACACATCATTCTATACTATTTCCAAATCCACTCAAAACCACTAACAGACCAGTCCACTTTTTGCCAAAAAGCTAATAGCCACAAAACAATAATTTCCAGACAACGAACCCTGGTTCCCGATTGAATGGGCGGGCGGGATACGCTGGGCGGGCGGATTGCCACGTAATTGGAAACCTTGTATCATTTAGGTTTATGAATTTATAATCTTGTTGGTTTGCGTTTTGACGGTTTTATTCGGCTATTTCATGTGTTCTTACATATATAGGGAACGACTATCTTTTGTAACAATAATATTTATTTAAATTCGACGTAGCTCAGTTGTTTGGGGCTTGTCTCTGTATCAGTGGGTACAGGGTTCAAATCCTGCTTGAGCATGTGCCAATCGAAATAGAGTTTAATGAATGTTTATGTACATTTGCGGTATAAAAAAACATTTACCAAATGCGACGAATACGTAGTAAATAAACCTACGTGTTTCCCAAACAGGTAATACTTAATGCTTGTCAATGGCGACATGGCTTACCACCTGTCACATTGAGTACTGACTATCTGGTCAACACGTGGGTTCGAGGTGGCTATAGAATTACTGCCTTCGTAATTGCGGAGATTGACACCTGAACCTTTGATTACCGGTCGTGAACGCGTTTGTCGATTAATATTTAGGCAGGCAGAAGGCATCACGCCACGGAGGTTATAGACACGTTTTAACTTTTATTTAATCCTTTTTAGGGTGGACGAAACCTTGGATAATATCTCCTTAGGCTCTTATAGCATTTAAGGCTGTGATTGAAGTCACCAAATTGTACCAGCATGTTACAATAACTATAAAGAGGGTTTATTTTACTCTATTTCTAACATACTTGTACTAACTTACTTCCTTATCTTTACTACATATACTGAATAAATTCACTTGAACTTACCTCTATCCCCAGGTGAATTTCGGTGACGTATTCATCCCGGCGAACTTAGACCCGCCTAGACCGAGAGTTCTGCCGGAATTCAAGCGCCTGGCACACGGGCTTAGGTCCGGGAACATCACCATACTAGATGCCAAGACATTCTACATACCCAACTTGCATTACGATGGGGCTGGTCCCGATGCCTACTTCTGGATCGGGAACGGCTCTGAACCTAGTCCTTTTGGGACTAAGGTAAGTATTAATTGACCATTAAGCTATATTGGAAAAAGGTGACGTTAGGTGTACCTATAACCGCCGAGAGTGTATGAGATGTATGAATGTCAATGAAGCGAAAGTGGTCTGTCAGGATCGGGACAAATGGGGATCCGTGATCTCTGCCTACCCCTCTATAGGGAATGAGGCGTGATGTGTATGTGTATGTGTATGTAATTGACCACCTTGGAACCAACGTGTAAACAATGTTGTCAATGAAAAGAACTGACTAATATATTTATTAGTTTCGAGAAAAAGATAGGTATCCTCACGATGTTTACCCTCATCGTAGAAAAACTTATGAAGATGTCAATTTATCCTGACGAATAAAAAATTAGAAATTTATAATATAGTTTCAAGTCTCATGGTCCTTATAAGCTAGTTGGGTCCAAAATAGTAAAAATCTCACATTTATGGTGACCATTATACCACCTAGATAAAGTATTAGAATCGAATTTTATTTAGGGCCAATCCTAACATACTATAGCGTTCATCCATTTAAAATACCCAAAAACCCACTTAATTCTTGCCACCAACGTCTTCAATGTATGTATATGTAAATCTATACACAAGTACATATTAAATCAATCTTATGATTTCTAACCTATAAATACATCTCGAAGGCGTATACTTTTAAACTTATAAATGGCAGGACGTGCCTCAAATGTCAGCAGACGATTGAAAGAACTTTTTCAATATCTTCCAAAGTGGCTTTCCAACTTATAGCCAACTTCGAACATACTTTATATTTAGATTCCACAATGAGTTCTTTATTTGATAACTTCATATGGAATCTAGTGATATTTTCGCGTATTTAAAAGCTTTTGAAAAAACTTGGAAAACATCGTGAGGATACCTGCCTATCCCTCGCCAGCCATAGCCAGTGCCTATATACGGCGATATGTTTCACTACCTATCACGTTGGGTGCTGTCTATCAAGTGAAACGTGGGTTTGAGTGACCCATACCTAACATGCCCTCGAAATTTCGGAGATGGGCACTCAAGCCTCTGACTACCCCGCTATAATAAAAAAGGAAGTGTGTATACACAAGTCGTGAAGCGTATATTTATTTATTTTTATTTTTTTAAAAGCTTAGAAAGTGCCCATAACCGCCGAGTTTGTTTGAGTATCAGTATCTATCTATCAGTATCTATCAGTAGTCTAAGACACATTATGCTCAATAACATAGATGACTAATAACCCCTTCAGGGTAGAGTTTTGAAAGACCAGTCGTCGCTACGAAGCTACTTGATACTAGGTTGTAAGTATGTCACTGTACACATTTACTGCTAATTAAAATTAATATTATTTATTACGACCTTTTATCGTTGTTTTATAGACACAGTATAGTATTTATGAAGATACTCCAAACCAATTATCATGTAAAACTTTAACCTAAAAAGTACCAAGGAATAAAGCTGACCATATCCAATACCCTCTCTAATTCCAGGTACCAAACGAAATGGGATCTCTGTACCCTCTCAGAGGCTATCAAGGCGAGGACATAGAGCTGCAACTACCCGACAAACTAACAGTCTATAACATCGACTGGCTTGCCGTGTGGTGTGTAGAGTACCGCCACAATTTCGGCCATGTTTTAATACCGAAAGACCTGGATGTTCCCCCAGCGTTGGGCCAGACCAAAATTACCGTGAGTAGACTGACATATGTGACACTTTTTTGACAGCTGACAGGTCTCGCTTGGACGCGGCTTTTCGGATTTTGACAGGTCTTTTTTATGCGGATGGTTGGTAAGATTTAAAGAGTAATTAATTATTGAATGCTGCGGTATGTACTGAATACATATAACAGAAAGGTATACATAATAGGTATAAATCAGAGAAGGGATACTTCTCATTTTTTTATACTATGTGGATAAGACAAAACATAGGCTACAGTGAAACTATGAAAAAATAGTCTTTCCAAAAAGGGTTATTATGAAACTACTTATTGGCAATACTTTTTGTTTATTGTAATCTTTTTCCTAGCATGTTGTAAATGGCTTGAGAAATAATATTTGCCTTGAACCACCTACTACTTTAAAGAGGTGGCGTGATGTATATGTGTATGTATTAACCTGTAACTAATATTTATATAATGCATCTTTATATGTGCAACCTGTATGTATTCTATATATATTTAGTTCATTAATTATAATAATAAAATTGAGTGAGGAAAAATCTAGCTATGTGTTAAAAAATATTGGAGTTTAAAAGCGTTCAGGAATAATTTATATTTAAGTGTTATTATTATTTGCTCTGACATGCATTTTCAAATGATTTTTTATCACTCAAGTTTTTATTTTCATATTTCTAATCAATATCATTTCGTATGCCTAATATTTATGTTGTATGTATGTATTTAACGTATCCTAACTAACCTCCTACTATAACTTGGTCCTTTGGGGACTTATGATTACTTATTACTAGCTGCCATTCTTCCTTGAATGTCGTATAAAACCATTTCAACCCCGATAATAACGTCCAAGTTAACGAACTTAGCGAGGGGCTAGTTCAATAGGTGTGATAGATAAAAATACCTATAGTTTAATGCTAAAGGTGACCTAAAAGATATTACACATACATCTTAATAGGAAAAAAGGAACGTAAGTGTATGTATGTCGTATTTGTTTGCAGAAAAAGCGCCGTAAACAAAAGCCCCAGCGGCCGACCCCACTCTTTGACTTTGAGTGGTTTTAAAAGTTAATTCTAAGAAGATTTGCGAATTACACCCTTTGTGCACTCGCTACCTATTTATTCGGACTGTGGAACTCGATTCTCGTACATAAAGAAATTTTATTATGTATTTTTATTTATACTTGAAAATATTATTTAGTAACTTAGATATAATATGTATGTATTTTATTTCTTATTCTATTTGTTAATGCTGAAATAAATGATGGTAAATTAATTTGTTTACATTATACATATATGATGATATTTTTTTATTAGTATTGCATTGCATACGTAGAGATTTTGTAATTAGTATTGCAAACACGATTTATTCAGAAGTGATCGGATGTTAATAAAGTTAATTGGTGTGGCAGGTTTAAGATAGAATATAGCTGTTAGATATGAAATAAATGTAAAACTATGAAATAGATGAACACTTTCTACTTGAAAACTATCCACCATAAATGTCTAAAAGTTAAAATGAAAAGGAAAAAAAGGGTTTCGTGCAGCAAAGTACTGTTCACCCTTTGGGGGATTGTAGATCTTTCATATGTACATGAATGAATGAATTATTGACAAGATTGATTATAGTTATATGTATTATTTTAAAACAAAGAAAGAAAAAGTTACGAGAATCGAGTATATTTATTCTATAGCTTTAATTAGTTTATAAGGAGTTTTTCATGTTCATTCACAATAAACTGTTGACTAACAATAACTCTTTATTTCAACCTCTTTGCTTCTTTCGGATATTAACAGCCTCCTTGGTGGTATAACCCGGTAAGTTTTTTTATTTATTATATTTATTTATTCGTATATTTATAAACAAAACTTTTATGCCACATATACATGTATATGTATTGTATTATGGGATATATGATCTAAAACATTATTATGTTATGTTTTCCTAACATTATATAAAAATATATTTGTATGTTTACTACTCATTACTATCTATTTACATTATAAATCACAGAATAACATAAGTAACTAAATCCTATGTTTAACTATATACGATTATATATTTGCTTATTCACTACCATTTAAATAAACACTAAAAATCCCAAAACCATTAACGACTTATACGTCTAACTAGAAAAATGGTCCCCTGCTAATCTGTTACTTAAGTACGATGCAATCTACTACCATTGGATGCTTATCGTTTTTCTATAATTATAAACGTTGGTCACGTAAGGCATTTTGAAATATCTGTAATACTAATATAAGTAAAGACAATTTAAATTAGTCACTTAACAGTTAAGCGATAGTTGTATTAACTTCAACTTTTGATTAATAACTAACGGGACTTATTGCTTGTAAATGGCGACATGGCTGACCACCTGTCACGTTGAGTACTAACTATCTGGTTAACACGTGGGTTCGAGGTGGACATAGAATTACTACCTTCGCAATTGCGGAGATGGACACCTGAACCTCTGACTACCCGACTACTTAATGGTCGTGAACGCGTACGGGACTTATTGCGTATGTTTTTATATAATAGAGTTACCTTTATTACCCCGACATATATTATTAATCATGAGTATAAATCGCGAATCTCTTAAAACTATACTTCAACTTTATCTTAATTTTATATGCCAAATTAAATAGTTATATATTTCACATTAAAATCCTATCATTAAAGACTATAAACCCATTTCATTAATAATTTTATTTCATTTTTATGTTTCCTGGCTGTATTACTACGTAATTACACTTCATATTAAGATACTTGTACTAATAAAACATTAATTTGCAGACAAGTTCAACCACGTCTCAGACCCCTTACATCTCTAACAATAACTGTAAAGAGATCTTAGATAAGCGGCTACAGGTCAAATGGGAGATACAGGTTAGTATCATCATGGTTTTATATTAATATATATGTTAAGTATACCGTCAATAAATATGTTTGTTTCGTAATTCATCGAAAGTTTCTTAAAGGAGTACGAACACACTATTCACTAGAAATAAGTATGTTAATACTGTCGTTTACCGAAAGATATGTAAGACGAATATGGCTATACAGAATGCTAACTAATTGCCTTTCTTTCCATCATGTCGTAGGAAGAGTCTAAGGAACTTAGTTACCAAATGTTTTGGGCTGTGGATTAGCAACTTCTCACCAAAATTTTATAGTAATGCCATCGTAAACCTTATAAGAAAAGATATATATCATTCGAGGTACGGTCTATCTCGATGTACAGTCAGCGCTAAAAGTACAGTCCCAGTAACTTTTCTAAGGTTTAAGTTTATAAGAACATAAGACAATATTTTACATTTTAAAACTGGCGCCACTATGCATTGTCAAGGCCACTATACGTTCGCGTGCTTCGAAATGAAAATTATTGTCTTTCATTCTTATATACGTAAACCTTATATAAAATTACTGTGACTGTACTTTTACCGTTGACTGTACATTGAAAGACCTCAGTCTCTATCTCGTCTGTAAAAGTTTGCATTACTGACGGGTTTATTATGGCATATATATGATATATTGGTAAAAGATTGCTAGTGTATTGTCCCATAGATTCCATTGTTTAGCATGAGGGAGAACATTACTACACTTTCGATAAGCGACGATATTTTGATAGAAATAGAATTTTAGCATTTTTTCTTTAAGCAGCATGGAATGGTAATGTTATTGGTAAAAATATTAATTTGATACATAGTATCAATATGGCTAGGTTCTAATCACGATGGATTACTTATTAGTGTAATTAATTACTTAATATGTACATAGTATTCTCCATAGAACTCAATAAAATACGTAACCCTATAAAATTAAATAAAAAATTAGCCCAACAAATTTTATACTATGATTTATTAATACTTGCGGTAATGACTCTATGAATTATTTACTTTTGTAATAAATATACTATGATTGTACTTAGAGATAAAGTTTTACTAACGAAAAAAAACTTTAATATTCAATGCCAATTTTATTTTTATGTAGTTTTAGGGTTTCTCTGACTTAACCAAATTAATTAATTAACAATTACTTACATTTACTATGATTTTCTAAATACGATTCCATATATAGAGTATATAACCAAATATGCATTAATATTACTGAGAAATCACCCTACCTAAGTACTACTTAACTGAGTTAGTTGAAGTTCTAACTTCGTATAACTTCTGTCAAAGTTTATTAACACATCTCCTGTCAATATAGGGTGTATCACTGAATTGGATGCAAAATATACGTACATACATTCACAGACAACATTGTACACTACACGGTTGTCATACTAATACTCTTAGAGTTATGATATTCTGACTAAGTTCACTAAGCTTCATTGTCATACATACATTCTTAACAGTTATAGATAATGCTAATGTACTTCAGTATGTAGTTATACGACTTAAATGCAAAATAATGTATTATATCTTACCGTATCTACACCGTATAAGCAAATTTGTTTTCGTTTCCAAAATTAATTCCATTATTATTTTTCCACACTTAGCATCTGGTATTAGAAAAAGGTAATTAAGCGTGAATTATACATTAATATGATCAAAAATATGTTATTTTATACTAAGACTATTATTATTGATACATTATGTATGAAATTATGTCCTTAAGTGTGAGTTCTTAGTTACAAAAAGCACTATAACATACGTAAAACATGAAAATGAAATACTAGAGTAGCCGCCACATAAGGTGGCAGTAGCCAAACTTGGAACTAAATTTGACGTTTCCGCCATTGCGTGTTATTTTGTATGAAAGGTAAATTTAGTATTACCAGCGTTGTGTTTTTTGCCCACTCTTTGTAATTTTTATGTTTGTTAAGGGTGATTATAATAAATTGATTTCTGGAGTTTCTTGTTAGTTCTTCTCCAAGGGTCTCCGCTGAACTTCTTCTTCTCAATCGTTACGCTCTTATCAGAGCGGTCGTGGTCTTCATGACGTGGCATCTTGAGCAGCCGAAATGGTTGGTGAACTAACCTCGGTAAAAATATGTAAAGACAATGCTCAGTGCCATGTTTGAAATAGTTTTTTTACATACATACATACACATCACGCCTGATTCCCTGTAGAGGGGTAGGCAGAGATCAAGGATCCCCATTTGTCCCGATCCTGACAGACCACTTTCGCTTCATTGACATTCATACATTCTCTAATACACTCTCGGCGGTTATAGGTACTCCTAACGTCACCTTTTTTCAATATAGCGTCTATCTGACTGTTACATATATGTCTTATTAGGCCGGCCCCTACGTAACCGCCCTTCCACTTCACTCATATATATTCCTTTTGTCAATATATAGTTTTTTTAATTTGTACTTAGATCATAAAATAACTTTCAAAGAGAGCTTATGATAGGGCCTATTTTGAATAAAAATATTTTGACTTTTGACTTTGGTATATTAATTTGTTTTATTTGAGTTTATAGCTCTGCAACCAAAGATCGTTACAAATGAAACCTCAATATAATGTATCGAGCCGTATGGCACAGTGAGTGCTAGTTTTGGCGTGTTTACTGGCAACACTGGATTACGCGACTGTGGCGACGCCTCCAACTGCCACCTTATGTGGCGGGTACTCTAGCATAATTCTCCAACTAACAACATTACTAATCAAAGAATAATCTGACTGACTATTAACTATTCCAAATAGGCCTTTCTATTCTACAAACCCTTTTTACTACCTATCACGTTTGGTGGTTTGGTTTGGTGCAAGCCACCACCTCAAAACAAAACAACAAGTGTGAGTGAAGCAAGAGAGATTTGTCAAGATCGTTCCAGATGGCGATCGATAGTCTCTGCCTATCTCATTGGGGACGTATAGGCGTTAATATATGTATGTATACACAAGTCATGAAACCGTATACATACATACACATCACGCCTAATTCCCTATAGAGAAGAGACAGAGATCACACATCCCCATTAGTCCCAGTGACAGAGCACTTTTACTTCATTGATACTCATACACACTCAGCGGTTATATGTACTTCTTACCTCGCCTTCGTGAAGCCGTATGTTTAATAAACCCGTCATTCCGTTACCAGGGCGACCAAGTACAAATAACCCTGTCTGCGAGGCTTAGGAAAGAGCAATACATGGCTTTCGGCATTTCTGGCGCTGAAGGTAGACCGGCCATGCTGAATGCTGATGTCGTGGTCGCCTATTGGGATACTAGGTGAGTTGTATTGGCTGTATTACTTATTCGTTTCGGTGTGCAGAGGATTGAGTTAGCTCAGTTTTAATGGTTTTGAAAAACTTATTTTTTCAAAACCATTAAAACTTAATAAATAAACGCGATAAGTCCTGTTTTTGATAAGAAACTACATATTTTGTTCGTTAAAGCCAAAAAACTGGTATATATGTAAAGTCCTGTTCTTCGTTTGAGGATCATAACATGTCCTATGTTTTCTTTAGCTATTGCTACGTGTATGCTATATTGGAGAGAGATAGCTTATTAATACATTTCATCAAACCTCAGTCCTTACATTGCTTCATATAATGGGCCGACATGAACGGCAGCTAGTTAGTGCTCTATTAACCTTTCAGACTAGCAAAGAACAAAGTTTACAGTCAGTAGCTTATATTACCATTATAAAACCTTCCAATTAGCTAGTTAACTCTCTGATTCAACCCTCAACAATTATAATATATGAATACTTACTAGCCTATCACCTTCTAAAATCCTTTGATAGTTTTAAGAGATTCGCGATTAATACTCATGATTAATAACTAACGGGATTTATCGCGTATGTTTTTATATAATAAAATTACCTTTATTAACCCGACGTTTCGGCTACGTTGCAGCAGCCATGGTCACGGGCAGACTAAATGTAGTCCCGTTAGTGATTAATCATAAAATCCTTTTACCACTACTCACCACCTATACGATAAGATAGGCAACTAGTTTCCATTCTATTCACATCCCGTATTAATTGCAGAACGAACCAACCCAGGGCCTTTGATTACTCCATCACGCATTTGGCCCAATGCGACGGCGAAAGAGGCGTGTGCCCCGACCAAAGACTGGGTGGCAGCAACGATGTTACTGTCGGTAAGAAAGGCATATATATAAGAATATTTAGGTTATTATTATACCTATTGAACCCTCGAACTTGAAGAATTCGACGACTCAGTTGTTTGGGACTTGACTCTGTATCAGGGTTCAAATCAAAATTTCCGCTTGTGTACAATTGGAATGAAGTTTAATGAATTTCTATGTACATTTTCGTTAGAAATATACATTTACGAAATGCACTCAATACTACGGATAGGGAAAACATCGAAAAGAAAACGACCTATTCCCCGAACAAGTAATAGTCAGTGCTTGTGAATGGTGACATGGCTTACCACCTGTCGTCAAATTGAATACTGAGTAATCAATTCTGTTGTGATTCACTACCTTCGCAATTGCGGAAATGGACACCTGAACCTCTGACTACCCCGCAAGGGTTAATGGTCGTGAACGCGTTTGTCTTTTGTCTATTGAACCCTTGGTAAATTTATTTAAGAATTGTGTTAAGGATACTAGTCGACGTATTTTTAAGAAATATAAACGTAATATAGATATATTATTTCATGTTTAATTCAACAACCAGACTGGAAAGCAGAAGAAATAGTTTGGACTCTGCCTCCATCGGGAATTGACCCAGGCGCTCACAATTAGCGTTCAGAACTTATAGCGCCACTGAGGTCGTCAAATAATAATAAGTGATTGTTTTCTAATAGAAAGCCAACTATAACTTCACCTCTCTCTTATAGGCTTTATGCGTAAAGTAAATAGTGACGTCATGATATTCAGAGGTTAAACTGGCCAATGAGACTTGAGTAAATAAGAAAAAAAGTTATTTGACCAATCGCAAATAACCGTTGTCACGTCTCATTGGTCAAATCGTGGGGACATAATGACATCCACCCACCTCGAACCCACCTCTTGACCAGATGGTCAGTACTCAATGTGACAAGTGGTAAGCCATGTCGCCATTTACAAGCACTAACTATTACATGTTCGAGGAACTGGACGGTTTCTACACGATGTTTTCACTCACCGTAGTATTCGACGCATTTTGTAAAATATTTTTTTCATTATATTTACTATAGTTACTTTTTACTATATTGCCTAAAAGTTCCTAATACTCAAAACTATCACGCCAATTCCAGTATCGGGTACACAGAAGAACGGTATCACAAGCATCACATACAAACGACCCTTAGCCGCGAAAGAAGTGACAAAGGACAAAGAAGTGTTGACCACTCGGTCACAATCGGTGATAGCCGCTTTCGGACCCTTGAATTCTAGATATGAAGCCAATGCTCATTCGTTTATGGATACTACCCGGAATGATGTGCAGTTGGATTTTGGTGCTGTGGTGAGTATTAACTATGTATGGTTTTGGAGTATATATTATAGATTTGGGTAGTTTATACAGTGCATGTACAGTCAGAGCTAAAAGTGCAGTCTTAGTAACTTTTTATAAGGTTTAAGTTTATGAGAACAAAATACAATATGTTACATTTTAAAACTGGCGCCACTATGCATTGCCATGGCCACTATACATTCGCGTGTTTCTAAATGGAAAATATTGTCTTTTGTTTTAATAAATGTAATCCTTATAAAAAGTTACTGGGACTGCACTTTTAGCGTTGACTGTGTATATTGATATTTGTGATACATTTTTGACCATTATTGAATTAATTTATACATACATATATGTATACATTCACGTTGTTTAATCCCTTTCGGGGTGGACGGAACCTCGGAGACATAAAAACATGAAATCTACTGATTCTGCACCGAAGTATTTATGTACACATACATTCACGTCGCTTCATACCTTTCGGGGTAGTCAGAATCTTAGAGATATATTATTTTATTGGTCAATTTATATATATATATATATATATATATATATATATATATATATATATATATATATATAAGTGTATACTAGTGACCTAGGAGTTATTATATCTTTGAGGTTCTATCCACCCCGGTAGGAATTAAATGAATGTATAAGTATCAATAAAAATATATATTTCTACTAATCGTATTTAAATACATTGGTGAAATGCACCGAATACTACGGTGAGGGAAAACATAGTGAGGAAACCTACCATTCCCCGAATAGGTAATTGTTAGTGCTTGAAAATGGTGACATGACTTACCCCCTGTCACATTGAGTACTGACTATCTGGTAAACAAATTGGTTCAAGGTGATAGAATCACTACCTCCGCGATTGCGAAGATGGATACCTGAACCTCTGACTACCCCGCAAGGGACTGACTCATCATCATCATCAGCCTGTCTGAATCCACTGTTGGACATAGGCCTCCCCTAAATGACGCCACTTCACCCTGTCAGTGGCCGTTCGCATCAATTAGATGCCATTTGATTCCATGCTTTTTGACTAATCCTATATAACTATTAATTATATAGCTAAATAGCTAATAGTCAGTGCTTGTAAATGGCGACATGGATTACAATTTGTCATACTCAGTAATCTGGTCAACACTTGGGTTCGAGGTGGCTATAGAATTGTAAAACATTCCATTTGATTTCATTCTTTTTGACTAATCCTATATAATATCTTCAGAGCGACAACACCTGCATAGGGTTGGCAGAGACAGACGCGGATGGGCCTAAGGCCTGGCCAGGCAGGGTCATATCGGGTGTACAGAACTTCACGGCACGGATCGGACCCGCTGGGGGTCACAGAGGTTACACGCCTATCACAGGTAATGTTAGAGTAGAATAGTTAATGTGTGTGTACTAAATATGTGTATATGTTAATAAAATACATATAGTATATCTAAAAAATCTATATGTAACTCAATAAAATAAAACCAGCCATAAAACCAGCGTTGCGTTTGTCACCAGACGCAACATACCCAGCTGAGTTAAAACCCTTTTGCTGCGACAATAACATGCATAAGTCATACTCCCTAGTTTGTAAGTTTTTTATTGTAAACGTTTTGTATTGTGTATGTATATTTTTGTGGCCGTAATCAAACGCTTTTTATTATTATTATTAAATATTCACGCGGCTACGTTCAAGTGGCAAGTGGGTTAACGGGATATGCAGAGATTATCGAGCACAACTTTGAACGATCCTGACAAATATACCATGCTTCATTCGCATTCATTAACCTTCTCATACATGCTCTTCTGTTCTTTCCACTACGTGCACCTTGAGAAGAATGGCAACAAGATGTTTTAATTAAACTTACCAAGAGGCTAGTTCAATTGGTGTAATAGTGGCTCAAATATATTACTATATCGTATCTTCCATGTATAGAAATTAATAATAATAACTATGTATATTGTCTGAAAAGAGAAACTAAAAAACTAAAAGAGAACTAGACTACATAAAAAATTAAAAGTAAGAATTTACATACATATTCTCATGACTTTTCATCTTTGTCAAGGTGCACAGAAGCTCGAAAATATACATATATCTCTTTGCTCATTATTCGTAATTAGAATCCATCTATTTCTTAGTAACTATTTCTATACTAGTCCAAATTTGAATCAAACTAAATCGATTAGTCACCTTTTACGACATTCCAGTAAAAAAGGCAGCAATAATTCTATGTTTTAACGTCCCTCACTAGAATATAGTTTCAACTATAATTTACGTATACTGACTTGTTGTTAGTACTTCATCCATACAGTTTAGTGCTAAGAGTTATACCAAGAAGAATGGCAGCTAGTTGCTTTTTATTAACGTCCCAACTACAGCCTACTAATCTACTAACATATTCTTTTCAACGCAGACAACGATATTGCAGGAGGATTTGTACCGCACGGTAATGTACTACCTTTTAGAGTTACTTAGTCGTGAATGTTTTGGATTATATAGATACGTTAGTCATAAAAAATTGGTGTTAGCATAGTTTTTTAATAATAATAATATGCTTTATTCATACAAACACATTGACATACACAGACAGGAAATTAAAAAAAGAAAAAAATAGAAAAGGAGTTTATACAAGAAAGTTATTAAATCCCACATGTGAATGTCATTGCCCAGTGAAATTGCCCAATACGTACAGTCAGCGCTATAAGTGCAGTCCCAGTAACTTTTTATAAAGTCTAAGTTTCTAAGAACAAAAGACAACATTTTACGTTTTATAACTGGCGCCACTATGCATTGTCATGGCGACTACACGTTCGCGTGCTTCGTAATGAACAATATTGTCTTTTGTTCTCATAAACGTATACCTTATAAAAAGTTACTGGGACTGCACTTTTAGCGTTGACTGTACATTATCTAATACCAAATAAAATTTATCATAATAAAGAACTTTTTCAAGCAGCATGTTACTAAGTATATTATATAAATAGGCGTAGTTAGAAGTTAACAATTCTATGGCCACCTCGAACCTAAGTGTTGACCAGATTACTGAGTGTGACAAATTGTAAACCGTGTCGCCATTTACAAGCACTGACTATTGGCTACTGAAGAAAAACCTTCCTCACGAAGTTTTCCCACACGTATAATAATGAGTTTATTACTCAAATGTAGGTACTTTTATTATAATAATGATAAATATAACTCTATAACAGTGTATCCAACGACAGTGACAAATTCTTAGATTTATTTATTTCATTTATATTTAGAATATTTTAATTAGTTTTATGTTTGTAAACATCTCTTAAATTTCTTGTAAAGTTACGAGTACTCATATATTGTTAAAATGTTAAATAACATTTTTTTCCCAGACTGTATTAGTATCTCTTATTACATGACTTATTTAATGTTTTATGAATCCAGGCCATCCTTCTTGGGGAATAGCGTGGTACATCAACGACCAGCTGATCCCAGAATTATATGTGGAAAGAGGCAAAAGCTACATCTTCACTGTCGAAGGAGGCGACGACCGCACCAACCCTGCCAAGTGAGTAATAGTGGCCATATAGTGGCCATTAGTGGCCTTATAGTGATCATGGGATTCAATTATTTATAGATAAGATAGATTGTTATAAGCAAATTGTGTTATTTTGATTGTGATATTTACAACGTGTAATATTTAAAATTAAGATGCTTTTTTTCTAATGTAATGTTAAATTCACTATATCTAAATTAACAGATAGTCATATCTTGATTACAATAAACACAATTTACATAACTGGGTTATCCCTAATATGTATTCAGATCTAACTATAAATTAAACTATATTCACATAAAAACTGTAACTTGTCGAATAAATTTGAAACGGTTTTGGAATGTAAGAAAGAGTTGAATAAGGAAATACGTACAACATATTGCATTGTTAACACTCCCAGTGGGTAACAGAGTTACCTGTGACGGGAATATCTTAACGGTAATATTACTACATAGTATAAAACAAAGTCGCTTTCTCTGTCCCTATGTCCCTTTGTATGCTTAAATCTTTGAAACTACGCAACGGATTTTGATGCGGTTTTATTTAATAGATAGTGATTCAAGAGGAAGGTTTATTTGTATAATAACATCCATTAAATAGCCAGTAATACGAAGCCGGATCGGATCGCTAGTTTTATTATAAACACTATTTCAAGACGAAACCACTCAACGAACATTTCAAGAGGAAACCCAATTTGTTCCAGATTATAGTTTTAAGAGATTCGCGACTTACACTCATGATTAATAACTAACGGGACTTATCGCGTATGTATTGTTCCAGATTCCACCCATTCTACATAAGTGACTCATCCGAAGGAGGATTCGGCCAGAAAAGAGAAGAGGACCAGCGGAAGCAGAGAGTGTTCGCCGGAGTGGCTTATGACAATGAGGGGTACCCATACCCTACTGCCGGTGAGTTTGGTTTTCTTCTGTACAGCACTAATTCGCCCACCGTAGGGCATATGCCTCTCCAATCTTCCTCCACTGTGCGCGGTTTTCTGTTTTTCTACTCCAGAGCGAGTCAGCTACCTTCAACAGATCATCAGACCATCGGGCAGGTGGTTTGCCGACACTTCTTTTTAGTCTAGGTCTCCATTCCAGGACGCGCTTACTCCATCGTCCATCATCTCTACGACACACATGTCCAGCCCAAGCCCAGCCAGTTTGGGATTAGGGGAACGTAATATGCTATGTATCAGCTGATGTAAGATGTAATCACGCTCGCGATAAGTCCCGTTAGTTATTAATCAAGATGTATTTAGCTTCTAAGTAGCCTCGTAGAATGTGTATTAGTGTTAATTAAGTGGTTTATTATTTAAATGAAGTTTAACGAATTTCTATGTACATTTTCGTAATAAAAAAAAAACATTTACGAAATGCGTAATACTACAATGAGGGAAAACATTGCATCGTGAGGAAACCTATAGCTTGGCAAAAACGTCTAGAAAAGTAAACTTTTATTTGTGATCTTGCAACCTTAAAAAATAAAAAATAATTATGTAAACAAAGTGATGTCAAATTTCCAAATATTTGTTTCAAATGAACTCTTAACATAAAACGGTTATTTAAATACGTAGAAAGTTAATTAAAATGAATAAGACTATCCGAAGTGATGTCAGGAGTGTGATTTACAAAGTTTATAATAAATGTCTGGCGGAAAAAAGGACAAATCTATTCTTTCGGATGTGGACGATGTTTATCAAAGAACTGCTAAAATGACCGGTATCTGAACGTTTATTTTGTTGTATATAGTTGGTAAATGCATTACTTGATGAACTATAAACCGTTGTGAATTGCTTGCATACGAGATAAGTGTAATATTATACATTAAACTTCGAACACGAAGGTTATGTGTACATCTTTGTTCAGAACTGTGGCGCGCATTAATGAAGTTGATACTTTTGAGTATTTTTAATTATTTTAGTATTTTTAGTTTACATTAAACACTAAATATAAAAAATATAAATTAAAATGTCGAACACGCCTTAGCTGAAATGTGTTTTTTTTGTCTCCCTTTTAAGTCCTATGAATTATGATGATTATGACGACTAGGTTCAGAAAAAAGCGCATATTCACATTTTTGGATGAAAAAACTTCAAATGAACAGGCTTAAAGGATAAACGGTCATGAATGCCCATAATGTTACACAAATAATACTTCTATGTACTAAGTACCAAGACTAGGTTTTCCACTTTAAGGGTTGCCATGAAAAAACTTAGTGGCGCCCCCATTATTTTCTACTCTTTTTTGCCAAGCTGTACATAGTTCGTGCTTGTAAATGGCGACATGGCTTACCACCTGTCACATTGAGTAACGACTATCTGGTTAACACGTGGGTTCTAGGTGGCCATAGAATTACTACCTTCGCGGACGGAAACGGACTAGAGGTATATGCCTGTATGTAATCATATAGTAAATAACACCCATATTGGCCTATCATATTAAAATTTATTTTAGGGTTCATTAAAATAATTAACATACTATAACAAATATAACTATAATTTTCAATCCCAGTGGGTCGCTACTGCGAATGGACGCATAAAACTACCGACCAATCTGCCACATCAGAAAGCTTCGAGGATTACATGAAGACGCTGCAACTGGAATGCAACGATGGTGACCCTGCCGTTCTCAACTGGACCGTGGCTCATGAGACACCCGATTTAGTGTACTATCAGGTATGTATAATGATAGGTACTTACTTATACGTTGACTACATACATACATACGCGTCCTTTAATCCCTTTCGGGGTGGAAAGAACATTGGTGACATGAAAACATCTTGGTCACTTATTAGCATGAATATTGGAGTTTTGATGTCATATGGAATATTGGTGACAGATTGCTAGCTTATCCCCCAATAGATTCCATATGCCCCTAGTACCTTAGTCGCCTCCTACGACATGTCGGGAACAACGACAGCTAGTTTGCATTCTTTTTACGTTGATGTTACATAACTGGTAAAGTGTGATGTTAAACAACATACATAGGTAGGTTAATCAGGAAATATACATTGCCGATTATGTATAAAACTACAAAATATAGTGTGTCAATATCGTGAGAAATGATAATCCGAGTTTTTGCCTGCTTAGAGATACTCGTATTAGTTGCAATTAATATTTTGATACTTACGCGTTAACAAGACGTGCTATGCATGAACTTCGAGAAGAATATGGCTGAGCCAGATTAATACCTACTCTACGTGTATTAATATTTTATTTTCATATTTCCAGTGTTACACACACAACAACCTCGGCTGGAAAATCCATGTCGTAGATCCCGGAACCACCGTCCCGGTTTCCGGTAACCGACGCACAATCACTGACAGCGGATCTGCTGTCAATAAAATGTCAAAAATAACGTTTGCTGTCACTGTCATTTTGGCATCAGTCAGGTTATACATAAGCTAAGTTAAGGTTAATATACACGACAATAATAAAATCACTAAGGTGATTGTGATATACATCTTCTTATCAATGTATAAAAGAATTGCGGTTTTCCATAACATGAAGACAATAATAAAGTCAATCGTTGATATATCAGTTTCATATCGATAATGAATGAAATAAATATCGGAGACAATAAAGTTTGCTATTTGATTTAAAGTTTAGACAATTATTAAAAAACTAATACTATTTACATAATGTAGTTCCATAGAAGTTTAAGATTAACAACCTATACTATTTACAAGTAAGCTGAATTTGGCTTTTTTATGACAATATTACTAAAATTAAATAAAAATATATATTTAACTTATGTTTGAGATTTGAACTTTAAAAGTCTATTTAATTTTATTGAATTTTAAACACATTATCATTACAATTTGAAAGTTTTCTTATGAACAATAAATCCATGTTGAAACAACAACTAATTAATATACCATTCAAATGTAAATTATAGAGATAAATTTTATAAATAAACTATATCACATTTCTCTTTAATAAAAAAAAATCACAACTTCATAATAAATTAACGTGTATCTACATAATAAAAACATTAATAAAATATACATCCCTGTATTAGAAATTCATAAGGCGACGAAATTGTAATAAGATAAGGATCGACATGAATATAATTATTTATACATTAAATATGGATTACTTATTACGACAGTCTAGTCGGATCATTAGTATTTAAATTTTTCAAAAATTGGTACTTATTATTTTAATTTCGTGTTTCATTATATTAGAATTTCATTAAATAAAAGGGTTTTAGAAAAAAGGTAACTTAAATACTATATTATAGTATTATTTTCTTTTTGAGATTATTTTGTTTACACTCCTTGAAAAGGGATGGGCATTGGGAATATTGGGATTGAATTCAGCATAGTTGATGTTTTTGAATCGATGTTTTCGATGTAGAATTAAGTGAAATGCAAGCACAAAATAAATGATAGGATATTAATAATATTCTTGTTTTAAAATGCTTAGTGTATCGTATAACAGACAATAACGTTGATAAAATTACATGATTACCGGCTTTCTTAGAAAAACTTTACGAAGTAATTATTAAACTAACCGATTTTTACCCTGTTTATCTTGGAAATAACATAAATTTATTAAAAAATAAGTTAAATCTAATATGAATAAAATAAAGATTAAATGTCTTTAAAAAATATAATTTAAAGTCACATGTAGTGTAATGTTTGTTTGATGTTATAAAAGAATTACTTTGTTCGTAATTGTTGTGGTTATTAGTTCGTAATAAGTAGGTATCCTTAAAAGAAATGTGAACTTAAAAATAAATTTATGTTTTTTCGAAATATAGCAATTTACAATTAATAATTACATTCCAAATTCTAGTACTTAGTATAAACTAACCTACAAGATTTTTTTAAATATAAAGACGACTTGTACCGCCATTTTACAGATGTGCTATGCAGTTTATTGATTAAGACTAGTTCATTGTACTTGTTGAAAGATACTTTTACCGGAGAAGTTCTGAACAATTAAAATTGCATAAAATAAAAGATATAGGAAACTATCAGATACACATATCGGGAAGATTTATATTAATTTCACTATAACCATCAAGCAGAATAGCTTTTTATGCAAACGAGTTTCACATGTGAACATAAAGATTGAAATAATATGTATGTATATTGTATGAATTTACATTATAGTAAGACAATAATTTGACAATAAACTTAGGATAAAAAGTAAGTACCTACTATTAACGGAAGAAAACGAAATTCTGACAATAATCCCTTACCTAATAAAGGAAATTTGAGATATCTATTCAAAATGTTGTTGTTTAAGAAATTTCTAGTTATAGATTATATAATACGATTTTAGAATAAACTTATACATTTGCGAAACGTTCTCACCATTAGAGTAGTGGTTTGTCTCTGCACAAATTATTTATTAATCCTTGGCTAAACAAACATGATATTCACAAACTTAGTAAATAGTGAGACGAAATAAAAAACAATTGTAACCAGACCTTTATCGGCTACTGCTAGAACTATATAATCATAAAAAACTAGTTAACCCAAGATTAATTTAACTACCTTACTTTAAAACTGTTTCAAGACCCTGTCTTCTTTGGGCATACATATTACTTGTATCTAACGGTTAATTACCGACTCTACGTAGCCATATTTTGTTGCCATAACTAGAGGTTCCAATAATTTACTAATTAGAGCTCATAGATTTAGTTATTGCCATGATTTCGTCACATAAAACTATGTTTTTTCGCATCGCATCATTTTTTAAATGATAGTTCTAGCAGTAAACGACAGTCTTAGCGTAAAGCAAAAGACAAAGTATCTAGCATAAAAAGGCCTGATGATTTCTTGATTGTGACTCGTATAAAAACCAAGTGATTTTAATATCTTACTGTGTAATACTTGTCATTGTATTGTATGCTTACGTGCAAAGCAATGACACATTCACTTATTTAGAACCGTATGCAACATGCATAAGCCTAAAATCCCTTTTGTCACGATCAAGAAAAAATAGGCAAATTTTAGCAGCTATTCTGTATTGCACCTATAAAACATTACTATTAAATGGTACCAATAATTTTAATTAGTATTATTATCATTAGAACTTACAGACATGTCAATTTGAATCGATAAGTGTTTCTTTCGATGTTTTACAATTGATGCAGAATTATGATTTACGCAATGAAATAGGACAATAGTATTTACGCATAGATTTTTTATGCTTGTTTTAAGAGTTCTTGTTGTAAATATTTGACTATTTGTATAAAATAAGCTACCGTTTGATTATGGATTGCCGTTACTTTGTGTATTTACAAAATGAATCTTTGACAATAAAATCTTTTCTTACTTATCTTATTGTTTTAATAGCACCTTTCATATAAAACATTCTATGTGAAAAATAACTTGCGTGAAGCTATTATTAGATATCCTTTCCATTGTGAATAAAAGATGTTTTGAATAATTAATGATAAGTATATATTTCAATAAGTGTAAATATCCTGTTAAGAGAAAAGATTGACACTTGATCAAAAATACAAAAAAAATCACGACCATTAAGTCAGAGTTTGGATAACCTATCTCCACAATAGAATAAGTAGTAATTCCCACCTCGAATCCACGGCTTTATAGATTCCTTTGGTAACCCTCCTCTAATTCATGTACCCAAACCACCTGAAGATATCCTACCTATATCTATTTTTATAAATAGATACACTTTTATACCAAAACGCTTAGGAATCACACTATGTCGTACCCTATCAAATAATCTAATATTACATATTTTTCTGAGGGACCTCATCTCTACCGCATTAAATCTGCTTTCATGGTTCTTATGCCAAACCATGCAGAAGAGTGTGGACTAGAACATCGTTATGCCCGTTCTGACACCAGGTGACTAGGTATCGTACCGCTCACGGCCTCATTCACTGCATTTCTAAATGTACTTAGAAATATCCTTTGATACATGCGCCAGAGCTTGAATCCTGAACTTACTTATGCAAAACCGCTTAACTATCCAGGGATATCCTAACGACAAACTACACCTAATCCGTATTTATATCCAATCAATCTATTAATTGAAATATTTCCTTATAAATAATGATTTGAAACGTCATGTGACGGAGAGGTGATGTAACCTGTCATGGACTATTATTTAGTAATTAGATTACTCACTATTAATTAGCGGTTAACTTTAATGCTGTTAAATTGCTTGAGAATATCTCTGGGGTAGATAAAAAGCAAAGCGGTTTTGAAAGTCGAAACTGTGTAATCTAAACGTTTAAAGGTTGTTAAAATGCTCTTGATTAAATAATTATTTAGTGTTTTGAGGGGCATAAAGGCATAAAATAAAATAAATAACATATTAAGATATGGAATGCCAGCCACTTTAAAATATCCTCGACCTTATATTAGTAGGTTCTAATTTCTATAAGTGTTGATCGTAGTCTTGTAATAATGCGTGATATCGTGTGTCCCATCACTTTGCATTCCACTACCTCATTGTTTGAAAGTGCCCATCACTATTCTAATGCATTGTGTTGTTTTAGGACATGTTTTATTTTGTCTTTTATTACTTTTCGAGGCAGAATTATGTAGAAATACCGTAATAAGTGTAATCTAATTTGAATTTGTGTGTAGTGAACCGTTTTATATAAACTTTGAAGTGTTTCCTTTCTGGAATAAATCATAATACTGTGAAATACTGTGTGGAGCGGAGATTTTTCCTTCAAACTTGTTCTGATTCTCATCGAAAATGGCTGAAAAGGTTTGTTAAAGTTCATTCTAAACGCGTACTTAGAATCAAATGTGTTCTTTTTAGCAATAATAAGCACCTGGTCAGTACCAGTCTTGGTGAAATTGCGACAAAAAGAACAAGGTGCGATGTCAGCTTGTTGTACATCTGTCGCCCAAGTGTCTAATTGAGAAAAAATAGTTTTTGGCTTGCCTTTCAAAATTATCATGTTTGTAATTTCGTTTAAATTTATCGTGTAATTTATTTGGATAATTATAAAAGTAAGTATATAGCATTAATACAGTAAATTCTTTAAATTTCCTTGTAGACACCTAGGAATTGAAAATTTAACAAAATGAATCACACTAACCTACATATTTTATTATGAAATGACGCTCAATTTGTGTTTACTAACTTGCCTGTTATCAAATATAAATTATATGTTACTTCACATGGCATATTATAGAAGTAGAAGAGACTAATGCTTTAAAAGTTTTTGATGCTATGCCGTTTCATAGGTGTTGCAAATCATGTGCATTTATACATGTACAGCTGAATGTGGAAACCTTGTTCTTCTGTCACACACTATTAAAATGTGTTAGTATTTATTAAATACACAAGCAGTTTTTTAAGCTAGTGTGTGAATATCATTGCACTTGAGTTTTTAAAGTTTTAAAATGTTTATCAAGCCTGTTTTTAAAACTGTTCACTGAGGGTGCACTAATCACAGTCTATGGAAGAGAGTTATAATTCTGTTTAAAAAAGAACAAATTTACTTTCAATACTATTTACTTACATTGACCCGTACTAGTTTGGGATGTAAAAAGAATGTTAACTAACTGCTGTTCATCCCGGCATGTCATACCATAACAGTCCAGGGCAATGGAATCTATTAGGTGATAGTCTAGCAACCTGTCACCGATGGTCCATATAACATTACAACCTTAATATTCTTTCTAATAATCTAATAAAGTGTCCAAGGGTTTTCATGTCTCCAAGGTTCTGTTAACTCCGAAAAGACTAAAAGGGTGTGAATGTATAATATATGTTTACTTTGAAGTCATACAAGTGTTAAGTAAATAAATACCTTGCTTGACACTATACAATAGACTTTAGATACTACATTCAATTCAATTACAAATATTATTACATACCTGCTTAAGTAACAATAAATTCTAAGACTTCCTACATAAATAAAGAATACTTTCATTGTATGTTTATAAATACATCAATGTAGGAGGCAATGTACTGCTTGAGCATGTACTAATGGAAATGAACTTTCTATGTACATTTTTACAATAAAAACATTATTAAGAAATGCATCAAATTATACGGTGAGGGAAAACATCGCGAGGAAACCTACATGTTTGGCGAACAGGTAATAGTTAGTACTTGTAAATGGCGACTTGGCTTACCACCTGTCTCATTGAGTATTGATTATCTGTTCAACACATGGGTTTGAGGTATCCATAGAATTACTATCTTCGCAATTAGGGACATGGAAACTTGAACCTCTGACTACCCCGCAAGGGTTAATGGTCGTGAACGCATTTGACTTTGTCCATTGAATGAATATTATGCTAAAATGTGACCTAGGAGATATTATTGTGACTCCAAGGTTCTGTCCACCCCAAAACACATATGAATGTATATTTAATCACAAATTACAGAGAACTCAAGAAAACCAGCAAATTCAAGTGGAACCGAACCAAACCGAGAAGGGTACGCAAACGAAAATGGTCATGACCACAGACAAACCGAGTAATACGGACAAAAACGTCCAGATACCTCTCCCAATGGTTGTGCCGGAGGTGCGACCGAGTGAGTCCAAGTCGTTCTTCGGTCAGACGTCCTCGAATGAGCTGTACCGGAAACTTCTGCCTGCCGTCTTGTTTGTGTTGACGTTTGTCACCGTTATGACCTTGTTGCTTATCTACATGGATACCGTTGGTGAGTTTAAAAAAAATTACAGCTAGTTAGTTATTATCATTATTATGGTCTCTTGTGTTCACTATCCCTTGCTGTAAAAAGTATGCTAACTAGCTGCCATTCTTCTTAGCATTTTGTAATGGGTGACTAAGGAACTAAAGTGTCAATGGAATCTATTAAGCAATTGACTAGTTTCCTGTCGCCAATGTTTAATGTAACATCACAACCCCAATTCATTCTAAAGAGTGACCTAGGACATATATTTATCTCCAAGGTTCTGTCCACACCGAAAGGTATTAAAGGATGTAAACATGTAATTATTTATGTTAAACATTATTTAAACTTATCAATATGTTAACCATAGAGAGAGTTTATTGCTTATCAATGAACCCAAAGATTATTAAAATACTAGTGACTCGCTCCGGCTTTGTACGGGTATAAAATATATAGCCTACCCCACTATTTAATGGATGTTATTATGCATATAAACCCTCCTCTTGAATCACTCTATCTATTAAAAAAAAAACGCATTAAAATCCGTTGTGTAGTTCCAAAGATTTAAGCATACAAAGGGACATAGGGACAAAGAAAGCGACTTTGTTTTATACTATGTAGTAAAGTACTTATTACTTACAGCTCTAGGCGCCCAGCAATTCCGTCTCAACATGACCCGGGACAATGAACTGTTGAACGTGTCCCAGGACTCTCCGGTCTTTGTAGCTTATGTCCGGCAACTGCACATGGCCAGACATCCGGCAAGGAACACTCCGGACGCAGAAGAGACGGCTAGTATCAAGGAACTGGATAAGATTTATGGCAAGGATGTGAGTTTGTTGGTTATTATTGTGTTATGGTTACATTGTATGTGTAGTTTTAGTTTGCAAAGTAAAAATATTGATATACATTTATTTTTACTTTGCAAACTAAAACTACACATATATGACCATAACACAAATTTAATTTTATATTCCTGAACCCAGTAGATTTGCTAAAGATTAAAATATCAGCATGTTTATCAAACCGCTAATATATAGTCTGCAATTTCTTTGAATTTAAGGATAGTAATTTAAATTAATATTTTCTCTATTCTTTTAACATTTCACTGAGTGTAGGATAATAAGTTAAAAAATAATCATTTAATATATCTAACAGGTATTTACAAAGACAAACATATTTTGTGTTCTATTTTAGAATACATCACAGTATTATTGATTCTATTTAAGTTGAGCATTCCCATTTAACCACCGACGTCGGGCTCTGTACGTAGAAAGTATGCTAACTAGCAGCCGTTCATCCTGGCATGTTGTAGGAGGCGACTAAGGGCCTAGGGGTAAATAAAATCTTACTGGGCGATGGGCTAGCAACCTGTCTGCAAACTAGCAATCAATCTGTGTCAATCCTGATATATTATGACATCTCAACTCCAATATTCATGCTAAAAAGTAACCTGGGAGATATTATATCTCCGAGGTTCTGTCCACCCCGAAAGGGATTTAAGGACGTTAATGAAAATGTATTTAAATCGTACATACACATGTTTACTAATACCCTATATTTACTATAATGCCCTATATTTTTTTTTCTTTCAGTTCAACGGCACATTTGTGGAGATAATGTTCCGTGGCCCCAGGGACCCGGGTACGAGGCTCCTAGAAGAGCGGCGCTGGAAGGGCGTGGCCGCTAGGGCTGCGCCCCGGGACTTCCTAGCCCTGGGAGGCTCCATGCCTGCCCTGCATGCCTGTTTGAGTGGCAACAGTCATCCTACTGAGGTGAGTGAGTTTGTGGTAGATAGGTAACGGCTTAAACTAAAGACAAACGCGTTCACGACCATTAACCCTTAGTAGTCAGAGGTTCAGGTGAGGGTAGTAATTCTATGGTCACCTCGAGTCCACGTGTTGACCAGATAGTCAATACTCAGTGTGACAGGTGGCAAGCCTTGTCGCCATTCCAAAGCACTATTACCTGTTTGGGGTATTACCTGTACTACATGTTTTCCCTCATATTATATTTGATAGTTATAATTTTTCTTTTTCATTCCTTACGATGTTTTTCCTCACCGTAGTTGGTGCATTTCTAAAATGTAATATTTATTGTGCGTAAATTAGAATACCCTTCATTAACTACTTTATTTACATTTAATAACATAATATTAACGCTGAGGGAAAACATCGTGGGGAAACCTGCTTATCCCTCGGGATAGGTAATAGCAGTGCCTGTATACGGCGATATGGTTCACTACCTATCACGTTAGGTGCTGTCTTTCAAGTGAAACGCGGGCTTCGAGTGACCCATACCTAATATGCCTTTAAAATTTGGAAGTAAGAAGGTACTCAAACCTCTGACTACCCCGCCACAATAAAAAAGGGAGTGTGTACACACAAGTTGTGAAGCGTATGTGTGCATTTTTAATGTATTAACGACCATACAGCCCTAAGAGTGCAACAGTCCAGTTGTATTTTATCAGTGTACTCAGGAATAAACTAAAACATTGTTTTATTTAAAGGTTTCATACACAGAAGAAGGCGAGGCTGCTGGTTGGTTCAGGTATGTGGTTACGTACAAATACACTTTTATAATATACATATTATTCATAATCGTAGAAAACAGACGCAAAAACTTAACATATTATAGTTTAATTGGATATTATTTTATAACACTTCACATTAAACGCAAACACAAAATTTCATGTAGGTTTGATTTACCATTTTGGAGATATGATAAAAAAATCTTACGAAAAACCTACTTAATAAAATCTAATTTTGTAGGTACAATAATAGAATATTATTATCATTTATTTTCGAGGTAATGTTTGAACAAATCTATAGCACAAAACTATAAATTATATTAAACAACAATTTCCTTTCACTTTGTACGCAGGTCCCGTATTCTCTGCCTACCCCTGTACACGGTGCTGGCAGCGAGTGGCATTAGGGCTCCGCACTACGTCCTGCTCACTGGGGGCAAAGTCCCCGAGGCACTGGCCAGGCTGCCCTTCGACAGGGTTCGGATGCAGGTGAGAATACCACTACATAGTATAGTATAAGTTACATCCCTTAGTTTGTAAGTTATTTTTATTGTAAACGTTTTGTATTGTGTATGTTTTTGTGGCCGTAAATAATTTTTTTATTATTATTATTATAAAACTGTAGGATCCATTGTGTCCTACAAGAAATGAGGAAGCTTCCTACCTGGGCAGGTGTTCGTCCAGGCTAATGGCCTGACTTGGAAATTTCTATATACATATCGTGTTTCCGATAAATATTTCAATTGCGCGTTCTAGGAAATGGATTTGTGTGCAATTATTATTTTATTCTTGGCGGCGTCATCTGTGGTAATTATGTTTAACTAATTGCAACTTAGGTTTACTTAGGTTTCTCTCTGTGTGTGGCGCTCTAGAGGTCGCCACAAAACAAAGTCGCTTTCTCTGTCCCTATGTCCCTTTGTATGCTTCAATCTTTGAAACTACGCAACGGATTTTGATGCGGTTTTTTTTAATAGATAGAGTGATTCAAGAGGAAGGTAAATGTGTATAATAACATCCATTAAATAGCCAGAAGTACGAAGCCGGAGAGGGTCGCTAGTATATATAATACAAACAATATCAAATAATTTGCCACATTATTATTTCGTTTTTATTTCGTTACATGAAACATAGATGGCACTGTAATTATAATTTAAATTTTTATGTTAACTATATTCTTCGCTCCTATTAGTAGCAGGGTGATGTTATATAGCCTAAAGCCTTCCTCAATAAATGGTCTATCTAAAAGAATTTTTGAATTCGAACCAGTAGTTCCTGAGATTTGCGCGTTCAAACAAACAAACAAACTCTTCAGCTTTATAATATTAGTATAGATTAATAAAAAACGTTTATTTTGCAAAACACATATATGGTTGAATATGTGTGTTGTTTAATATAGGTAGGCGTCAATATGTGTTTAAATATGGAGTTTTGCGATTAATTTAATTGAGAATAAACGACAACGTTCAGGACTATTAACCCTTGCGGGTAAGTCACAGGTTCAGCTGTCCATCTCCGCAATTGCGGAGGTAGTAATTCTATGGACAGCCCGAACCCACATGTTGACCAGATAGTCAGTACTCAATGTGATAGGTAAAGCCATGTCGCCATTTACAAGCACTAACTATTACCTGTTCGGGGAACAGGTAGGTTTCCTCACGATGTTTTCCCTCACCGTAGTATTCGATGCATTTCGTAAATGTATTTTTATTAGTCTACGTGTACTTCAAATCGGGTGCTGCCGGAGGACCAGTGATGCAACCTAGCTGCATCGTATACTGAGGCAGTACCTTTTCGCTGCATCAATCAATGGTTTTTTATTTTTGATGTTTATTTTTTTGTGTGTTTAATGTAATTTAAAGCAGTGAATAAACTATTTTCTTTCTTCTTTATTAACTTACGCTATAAAATTATTACAGGTGGTTGAATACAGATCCCCGAAGGAATCTCTAAGGGATGCCGCTACAAGCATTCTGTTAGAGAATAACTACAAGATCCTAACACAGTACAACGATACTATAATGTACCAGCTACAGACCAACGAAACGGATTTCAGTGCTTATAACGATCTGTCCATATTCTAAATGGTATGTGTTTAAGGAATATTCAATATAAGAGAATGCACACTAAAAATACAGGGGTGTTACTCCCATAAATATAAAGAGGACCCGGCGTAAGGAGCGGTCCCCGTTACGCGGTGCGGAGTCTAAAAATGTGTAGTAGAAAGAAGATACCTGATTTGATTGGCCGATGCCGTGTTTTGATTGGTTGTAATATCGCCCTAATATCACCCCGCGTAGTGCCACGCTAGTTTCCATACAAACATTGCGTAAGGGCCACTCCTCTTATTAATTACTCCATGTGTTACTCCACTAATGCTTTTTGTGAAATAACAATTCAATATCGCTTCTGTAATAGTGTGAAGTTGATAGTGGAATAGCAAGTGACAATATCGCCATTTTGAAAGCAAATTTTGACATTTTCGCTGTCATTAATGGTGAAATTTGACACTTGCTAAGTTACTACCACCTTCACACTATTATTGAAGTGATATTGAACTACGATTGTGCTAAAACGCAATAGTAGACTTGTGACATCAAAATAATACAGTCCCAACCCAAACCTAACCTTTGCTGTACGTTTAGCTATATTTGGTGTACATTTCAGTATTTTTGATGTGCATTTAAGTATTGTCTTATACTAAATCTGTCTAGTATATGTATTTAGGTTATAAGAAAGTTGTATACTGCTCTATACATATATATGTTGTACCTATTATTCCTTTTGCAACAAAACAGTGAGAAACATGATTTCTACGATGGTTTGTATACGGAAATATTGGTGACAGGTTACTAGCTCATCGCCTAATAGAATCCATGTACACCAAGTTCCTTTATACGTAATGTTGAAAAGAATGTATCTACTTAACAATCTTTTTACGTCCCAGATTAGCACATAATAGTTTAGGAAAAAAAAGTGGTACATAATATTGTAATAATATTTGGTTCACTTTATTGTAATAGTATTTTATCCTGATCACATTTTTTCGATAAATATAACAAATGGCACAAAATTTCAAATAATATGTGTGTTTCGAAATTATTCTAACATATTTTTAAGTAGTACATACCGTTATTGCGCCTGGAAAAACCGATAAACGTTATTTTAAGAAGCACCACTGAAGCGCCACTGACTCGCTATTGAGGCACAACTGTGGCAATCAAAATATTAGCAGAGTGCCACTTTTACAGCCGAGACGCAGAAGTAACGCAGTAGCGACGCAGTTGTGTGGCTGTCAAAGTTAATTAGTGGAGTAAGGGTCTCCTTACTGAGGGGTAGGCAGAGATCACGGATCGCCCTCTGTAAACCATTTTAATACTTTCATACACCTCCATACATACATACTGTTTATGAGTCGTGCTTTGTTTATTTTGAGTCGTCCATTTTGACGACTAGGTGCAGATAAGTGCCTTAGTAAAGTTTAATAGCGATTCAGTATTGTAATAACATTAATAAATAAGAGGAAAATAAAACGATTTTGTCAGGACCCCTAGGGTTTGATGGCCGGTCTCTAAAACACAAAATATTCTCATTCAATATCAGTACAAGTATAATATTCATACTACGTGGATAATATTTTCTGATACTGATTGTGTCTTAATATAATGACTCCATTGGATTAAATTTCCTATCAGGTCAGTGATTATACATATGTATGATAAGTACATATATGTTTCTTAAACATACATTGAAAAATACGAGTATTTTTGAGAGATTCTCGATTTATATTCATGATACAACAAAAACAATACTTATCGCGTATATTTTATAAACAAAGTATTACCTTTGTTACCCGACGTTTCGACCTGATGCAATGGCCTTGGTTGCGGATCAATTTTCAAGAGTCGTAATAAGTCCCGTTTTTCTTGTAAAATACATTGACTAGTACCCTTAGAACAAGTCTTAAATGTACTAACTAAGGGGCTAGCTATTATGTAACAACACAACAACAATCTATTACAACACAATATTCTTACAATATACTTGTAGCAAAACAAAGAATGTAATTTTTATTTGGTATTTGAATATTGAAAGTGACAGTTTAAAGTTGTAAGTAATAGTTACTTTAAAAGTGCCTTAAATAGTGGTTTAAACACAGTGAATACTAAAATATTAATAGCACATGAAAATGTAAGTAGAGTAACAATCATTTATTTTTCAGTATCATTTTGTATGTTTTCAAGAGTGATTATGTAATTTTGATCCTAAAAATTCAAGTAAAGTGTATTACTACGTCATATGATTACTACTACAAAAAATACACTTTTAAAATTATAGTAAATTCAGCAGTTAATATTGTAATGTTAAGAATATTTTGTACTATCTATATATCTTCTTGTGAAGGTTATTAAATAGAAAATATACTATTTTCTACTTTGCTACACAATTTATGCACATTACTAACTCACGTTAGAGTTAAATATTAAGAATTTTTGATGAAATTAATATGCACATATAAAGCACATGCTTAAACAGAAAAAAATTATATGTACAAGTACACAATTTCTTTTTTGTACAATATGGTTATAAATGATATGATATATCATGTTTTTAACCTATAAATGATAAATATATAGTATATTAACACCTGAAAACAATGTATAATGAAATTAGGAGTTTTTTTTGTAATATTGGTCTAAGAAATACTAAAAAGACTTATACAAATGATATGTGGCCATGAATTATATCGTCCAAGATAGCTTAATATTTAAATGATAATTATTTAGGCTTTTTTTCGTAATACGTACTGATTTTTAGCTCGAATATTATAGGTATTAATACGTTTCGCAGTTTAAGATTCTATGGTGGTATTTAGTTTTAAATTGTGTAATATCTGAATTTAAACAAGCTGTAAAACTAATAAAAAGCTGTAATACTAAAATAAGCAAGTATCAAAGTAATATTTATAACAAAATGTGTTAATTTTGTCACATAACTGAAAGTACCCAATGTACTAAATTATATTTTCTATCATTTGTTCTGTCGATACAGTAGTATGGCACCATTCAATCAAAATGTTAAGTCTATTATTGACTAATACACTAAATACGTTCAAAAGAATTGTTACAAAACCCCATAGAATCGTGAAAGCTGTTTAATTTGAGACAATATTAGTATTAGTACAGATAAGTAGGTTATATAATTTAATTTTAATAAAAATAAGCTAACATATTTTATGGTATTTTCACAGTAAATTAACTATTACATATACATACACGCCTCTACGTCCCTAAGGGGATAGGCAGAGACTATCGATCGCCATTTGGAAGTAGCTATTAACATAGTTAATTATTAATATTATTGTTGATATTATCATGTCTCCAAAGTTCTGTCCACCCCGAAAGGAATTAAGGGACGTGAATGTTTATGTATGTAGTTAACTATTAAAAAACCTTTTGGTTTTATATAATTTAAAAAGGTTTTTTTAAATAGATTTTACGTTTTTAAGATGTTTCTTTCATCATTACTTATTATGTCCTACTAACTTTTATTTGATGAATATGAAATAAATTATAAATATAATTACAGATTCAAGCGAAATTACAAAGCAGTATTAAAAATGCTTTGCGGAGTTTACATTCCCAGTACATACATTAAAGTATTGTATCACATTGGCTTAATTAAATCGGATTGAAATGGTCCTGTATTATTATATAAAACGAGTTCATGGCTTCAAATTGTGTCCAATAACTACTTACTAACAATCCAAATTATTTAAGACTGAATTTTTATGTTAAAATCTTTAATTTTATCTGATTTTAACAGGTTTTATTTAGTATTAAAGATGTTTAAGGCATGCCTTATTGTAAGGTACAATTTTAACTTATTTTTGTTAAGAAAAAAAAGTTCAACGAAATCTCAATTAAGTATGTAAGTTAGTGTAGTTTAATTATAAATTATGATTAAGTTTTAATTATTACTTTTATTGTAAGTCTTATTTGCTCGCTCAATTCTCAATTGATTAGGTTATAAAGTGCTTTATGATTTTAAATCACATGTGTTTTATTTATTTGCCTTTGTGTTGGGTTCGAAAAAATTACATTACGAAATGCGTCGAATACTACGGTGAGGGAAAACATCGTGAGGAAACCTAGGTAGTTAGTCCTTGTAAATGGCCACCTGTCACATTGAGTACAATCTGGTTAAAACGTGGATTCGAGGTGGCCATAGAATTACGACCTTCGCAATTGCGGAGATGGACACCTGACCTCTGACTACCCTGCAAGGGTTAATAATCGAGAACGCGTTTGCCTTGGATTCTGTCTGTCTGGTATACTTGCATATATATGTTGTTATGATGCCATGTGGAACATTGATGACAGGTTGCTAGCCTGCAACCCAATGGATTCTATTTACCCCTAGTCCCTTAGTCGCCTCCTATCACTTGCCGAGAAGAACGGCAGCTAGTTAGCAATTTTTTAGGTCCCAGCTAGCACGAGACAAACAACGGATCAATGGTATAAGTCAGGGGTGTCCAAACTAGATGGGACCCAGGGCCAATAAAAAAGACTAAATACATTGGTGGGCCGTATTATTATATGCAGTGGGTACAGATCTCTTTGTAGTCGGTGTACCCGAACCGAACTTTTTTTTTAAGTCGGTTAAAAAGGTTCAATGGACCGCAGTAATCTAAACCGCGGGCCGCATTCGGCCCGCGGGCAGTGGTTTGGGCAGCCCTGGTATAAGTGAACAAATAATGGAATAAAATGACTACTTTAAATAGTATTAAAATTGTGATGCATAAATATACTGCCGTCCTAATAATAAGTGAAGTCGACCTTTTTACCAAATTGAGATCCGATACAAAAATTGTGACTGATTGTATGGCCTATTGAGTTTACATTATTAACCTGAATGTATTCTAACAAGCTAAATGATATTTCTATTTACGGAACTTTGTCGGGGGAATAAGCAAATGTGTTGTGTATTTTCAAAGGCAAGAGAAAGGCAGAGACTATCGATCGTCACTTGGAACGATCCTAACAAATATGCTTCACTCACACCAATTAACCTCCTCATACATGCTCTTTCATTCTTCACGCTGCGTACACCCGCCTTGAGAAGAATAACAAATGAAATAAAACAAGGTAAAACTTTTAATAGTTTTATTACAAGTCGCTTTTCAATCGAACCGAATATTATACATTAGTTTGGTCACATTTAATCAAATTATGGTTTTGAACCCTGAATTCGTTAACCATTGTCGAGTATCACATTTAGAAAATTCTTATGTTTACTATCGCACTTTTAAGATCATATATATGACAATAGGCAGAAATTATTATAATACAATATAATATATATCTTATAATAATTTCTTTATGATGTATGTAGGTATTTTTACTATTACAGTATCCATCCACATTAGTAGGTAAGTAAATCAGATAATTTGATTATTTTTTATCGTAGCACAATTTATGAATAGTTCTTTTACAGAGTATAAATAATAATTATTCAAGTAACAAACATAAGATTGATTCCTAACCACCTTGATATTTTCAGCACACAAACTAAGCACCTATGAAATAATAAGTACACAACAATTTATCTAATGTGATACTAGACAATTCCTTTCATAAAGATTCACATTACAATACTCAAATAAAATAATAATATTCTTTAACTTAATTGTGCGGGCCTTAACTATAGTATGTGACAATTTCCATTTATTTCTTTTACTGGAGAAAGAAATTTAACTAATTTCATTTACACCTTGAATAAAATAAAGAACTATTTATTCACCATCATTTATCATCGCGGGATATTCAGCTTCACTTTTAAAAAATTTACGCTAGTGATCCTATGGCCACCTCAATTAGAATAGTGGAATAGTTAAACTATCGAAATTTCTTTTAAGACACATAAAAGTAACGAAACATAATCCTATAAAATTTAATCTTCATAAAAATCGGTGACCTCACGAGTGATCGTGTTTGGTGGCGTGATCTTGGGGAGGCCTACGTCCAGCAGTGGACTGACATAGGCTGATTGATTGAAAAATCGGATTATAAATAATATAGTTAAATCAAATTCCCCAGTAAATACGAAAATTAGTCACATTAAAGGGACAAGCACTAACATAATTATATCGCTATTGCAAAACAACACAACTATAAACTATAAATAAAACTTAATTTAAAATAAAATATTGCTCATAGTACAGTAAATACACCTTATAAATAATCATATTTTAAATAATTATGGAAGAACAAAACTAAATATAATACGTGCTCAATAGCTGATTATTATACGGATAAGTTAGTTAATTTTTACGAGACCAAATACAGGGGCCTCTAATCTCTAAAGCGATTTAGCAAAATCGCAGTTTTATCGTATTTCAGTAAAGGTGTCAAGTTGTTAGTGCAGTAGAAAGTGTCTAAATTCGCCATTGATCGCAGTTAAAGTATCAAGTCTCGTTATTTGGATGTCGCGATTTTACTAGTATCATTACTGAAGTACAATTGAATTACGATTTTGCAATGTTGTTTGTATAGTATACTTGGACGCTTGGATAATTAACAATGAAAATCGAATAACATTGTTACGATAATTTTACAAAAAATGTATTTAATTATCTAAATTACAAGTACATAACAAAGAATGTTTCGGATATATCAAAATTGTATAATAATCAGCCATTTTAAAATAAATCTGAAGCCATTACAGGTTTTAATTTGGATCATTTTATTCTGCACTGTTAATAGTAATGATTTATAATCTTGACACAACCAAATACTTCTGTTATCTATCGTTGTTGAGAGATATTTAAAACACGAGGTTTTAATTAATATTTGATTCTTTAAGATCCAAAAGTAGCCTACATGTTAAAAGTTCCATATATTATAAGTTACTTTCTCACCATAAAAAATCATTCTGATTTCAAATAACCGCTACTAATGTAAATATGCATTATCATGTTTTAAACCGAATGGCTTAAGACTTATTTTAGCACAAAATACCTACAGACACTAAAATTATTGCTACTATAAGGGTGATTTCACACTCAGAGTGATGCTTACGACAATAATACCTTTGTATGTAGATAGCACTTATTGGCATTATTAACGATCACATTTAGCACAAATGAAGTATAAGAGATGATAATTCTTTGCATAAATATGTGGGTGTCAGCCCAAAGCTAAAAAATCAATTATAATAAACATAATATTCATTTCTGTAGTGGCTGTAGCCTAGTGGGTAAGACCTCTTCTTATTAAGACTACCCCGCTACAATAAAAAGGGAGTGTGTATACACAAGTCGTGAAGCGTATGTTATACATTTATTTTTTACAAGTGATCGTATCGTATCACATACTCGTGTGAAATGACCTTTAAAAGTTGAGCTGCTCTATATATTCCTAACAAGCGATAAACAAATGATAAAGTTGGAATGGATTACAAATGCAAACAAAATGGAATCATAACATAATTATGGTAATTAAGTACAAGTTTTAGGCATAAAACAATAAATAATCTCATGAAAATTATCATAAATTTGTTAACAGAAATCAAAAATATTCGAACTATATATATCTAATACATTTTAATATTTCCAGTTACAATTCACTAATAAATAAACAAATAGAAAGTTATTGAAGTGGTAAAAATTACAATTACAACTTTCACATGGCAACCCACAACATTGAATGGTAGAATTTAACCTACCTTGTAACTAGTCACTCGTCAACGTGTAAAAAATCTACTAAACATTAATCTACCATTTACACTATTAGCTACCATGTCTATAGCAACATTGAGCCCGTGACGTAATCGAAATAGTTTCAACAATATTCAGGAATTAAATCAGAAATCTTTCTTTCTTAAAGAATATTCGTAAATGCAATTTTTAATGCTTGATGTAAGAAAAATTTACTCCTTTCAGTTATATTATTGATGTACGAAAAATGCAAACCTCTCATTAATATTATTGTTTTCCTGAATAATATCATTTTTCGAACATTGCTCAGGTGTTCCAAAGTTTAGTTTCGTTTACATGTTAAGAAATCAGATACATGTATTTTGTAGGATAGGTTTTTTTGTAATATAGACATATCAACACATGTAGACAATCAATTATGTATATTATTGCTGAGTCCGTTCTTTTAAGAGATTTTAAGAACATGACATGTGTATTTCACTGTTTTTTGTAAGCCCAAATGAATTTTTCTTTGTTTCTTATTAGTTTGTTAATAAATTTAACAAAGAAATTAGTTTTCGTTTACAAGTTGATATGACACATAATTATTTCGTTCTCTTTTACACTTTTAGACTCAAGCATGTTATTAAAATTACCACCTATATTACAATAGTTCTTGAAGTGATAAATTAACATTTTTTAAACACCAAAATCTACCATTTACACAAACATGGTAGAATTTCACAGTATCTTTTAAATATGGTATCAAATATGTTTTTAAATCATGTGCAGTGTACCAACGAGTGTTTTTAAAATGAACATGCAGTACAAAACTATTTTTAAACATTTTTAACGTTACTACAACCTATTATTAAGGTACATCGATTTGATATATGTATTTTTAAAACTACGCTTTCATACGATCACGGCAGTGTGAAAAACACATAATTGTTGATAATAAGGGAAATAATTCATATATATACACACATATATATCAGATTTGAGCATTTCCTAACGAAAAACTTAAATCTTGAGTCCGAATAGAATGTAATATCATTAGTTTTTAATTGATATGCCAAACATCTAGTAATCTAGTAGGTTAAACGCGAAAGTCACTTTTGGTTAAAATTACATTATACAAAAAATATTATCTATATTAATCTATACATTTACGCACCAATTTTAATAGAAATTAATACAAGGGATACATACATTGGAAAATGGTTGAGAATTATAGGGATGAAAATGGTTTGAAATTACGGGGTATAAAATAAAATAATACCATAGAAGAAATATCTGACAGAATTTCTCAAAAACTTATAGTCTTACATTATTTAAACTACATTTTCTTATGTATGGATTTTTCTTCATGAACGCATCAACATAAACATATATTAAATATAACATATATACAGGGTGGCGCATTCAAAACGGTCAGTATGGGAAAGTCTGAAACTATAAGAGATACGAAGATTTGTTCTTAGGAACCATGTCACCGATTTTGATGAAAAGAAAAACTGCATTCATACTTTCTTTGAAAAAACAACTGTATCCAGTACGGGAATCGAACCCGGTTGCTTTGAAAAATTAAACTGGCCCTTTTCACTTTTTCTTTTTAAATATCGATTGTGTAGGTCTAAAGCTGTAAATGTCTCTATGAAACAGGGTGTCGAAAATGAATAAAATGCATTGTTTTGGCATACTTTAGTTTATTATAGTTGGTTTTCTAAGTGACCACCGTTGTTTTCAATACAATATTCAACACGTTTAGGTAACGATCTTACTATTGAATTTTGTATTTTCATGTGGTGAATTTGCGTTACAATTGACTTTATTGCTACTTTTAGGTCTTCAATGGTGTCATAGCTTGTTTTGTAAAATTCATCCTTAACGTAATCCCACAAGAAATTTTCTAATATGGTTTAACACGTCACTTTAAGTGGACTTTTCAATAGATTGTTAGGTTTTGATTACTGTAGATAACAAAACCTTCTTAAAGGATTAATGCAATGCTAATGCCACATGATATTGTGTATGTAACAAGTATGGAAGTACAAAACTACAAAGAGCCATAGAGACAATTTTACATGACTGTTGAATTTACGTTACGGTGTATGTAAACTACTATGATAAACTAAAGTATGCAAAAACAATGCATTTTATTCATTTCCGACACCATGTTTCATAGAGACATTTACAGCTTAAGACCTACACAATCGATATTTAAAAAGAAAAAGTGAAAAGGGCCAGTTTAATTTTTCAAAGCAACCGGGTTCGATTCCCGTACTGGATACAGTTGTTTTTTCAAAGAAAGTATGAATGCAGTTTTTCTTTTTATCAAAATCGATGACATGGTTCCTAAGAACAAATCTTCGTATCTCTTATAGTTTCAGACTTTCCCATACTGACCGTTTTGAATGCGCCACCCTGTATATATATATATATACGCAAGTCCAGAAACTATTATCTAGGATATCCCAAAACAGGTTGGCAACGTCAGTCAAGAACTGTCAGTTAAACTCCAAATGTCAAATTTTGACGTATCATCCCAATAAATCTCATAAGATTGCTTTAAACACTTGTTTTAACCGAATATCATTGTAGGAAGTCTAAACTCGACGCGTTTGGCCTCTGCAAGTTATTCGTCGCTCCCATTGGTGGAAAATTCGCGAAGCCCGCGCTCATTGGCGGTTGCGCCGGCTTGTGGGCGGGGCTTGCAGGATTCGACTTCAATTGGTTGATCGAGGGAGCCGGGGCGCCTTTAGGTGACCTAGGACCTAACAGGTTGTCTACGTCTATGTTCAGGTTACCTGGACGGATAAAAAATATATATTATTATTTCGTAATAAAAATACATTTACGAAATGCGTCGAATACTACGGTGAGGGAAAACATCGTGAGGAAACCTATCTGTTCTTCGAACACTTTATAATTAATGCTTGTAAATGGCGACATGGCTTACCACGTGTCTCATAGAGTACCTACTGACTATCTGGTAGCATATCATGTCTCCAAGTTTCTGTCCCTCCCGAAAGGGATTAAAGTACATGAAAATAGTCGTATATGTATGTTATGTGCTTGCTCCGAAATATGAACTCTAGACTACTAAACAGACAATTCCCTTACCACTGAACAAAATTAAACACCGTTTTAAATAACCTAATAAAAAATAACCACCAGTGTTGCCACATTAAAAATTCAAAGAGAGGTTGTTACGCACCTGTTCCCGCCCACGTAGATCCCACTTTAAGGTTCTTGGGCGGCTGGCTGTTGCTGACCTGGGGCGGTGGTTGACTTGGGGCCAACGGTTGCATTGGCTGTAAGGGTGTTGATTGGAGGCCCACTGGAAAGAAAAAATAAAAATAAGGTATGTGAAACAGGTGTGGTTAAGTTTCATTTATACATACACACAAATATAAATATATATGGCTCTAAATTCATAATAAATAATAAGGTATTTTAAATAGATATGGTTTAGTTTCATTGATTACATAAACACATACATATGTATATTCTAGTTTCATATATTCACCCCTCTACGTTCCTAATGGGATAGACAGAGACTATCAATCGCCACCTGGAACGACAATACCTCTCTTGCTTCACTCACACCCAGTAACCTTCTCATACATGCTCTTCTGTTCTTCACGCTATCCGAGTGGTTGATTGTAAGTACATATATCTTAAATATATTATATTCATTATAGTTTGTTCGTAGAATATGTATAAGTCTATAAGTGTTAACTCTGTTGCATTAGGTTCATCCTGTAAAGATAGACGTAAGTTTTGATAACAAATATAAGTTAACAAATAAAAGCAGGACGTGTATGAGTGTCGATTAAGCGAACGTTTGTTAGTCAGTCAGTTTGTCAGAATCGAGAGACGGAAATCAAGAAAAAACCCTTTCATGATGTGTATGTATGTATGTAAAATGACTAGTACCCTAAACGCAAGTCTTAGATTAACTTACCAAGGTGCTAGTTCAATTGGTGATAGTGTCCTACATATGATTATCATATCGAAACACAATGTATATTAAGATTCACGGGATGAGTAACCACAATCAACTGAGTATTACGATGTTTGGTTTTAACCCTACAATTTATAAGTAAGCATTCCATTTGAGTCGTGGAAGGGTCTATCACTATTTTTAGTCCGATTAATGTATACAATGTCTATATATGTACAAGTACCAATGCGTTTCAGCTCAGTTGTAGTTCAATATCACTTCATTAATAGTATGAAGTTGATAGTAGATTAGCAAAAGTGTCAAATTACAGCATTGATGGCACATAAGTATCATATTTCGCCTTAAAAACGACAAAATTATTCACTTAAGTTGTTTCACTAACAACTTAACACCAATACTGGAGTGAATATTGAAATACGATTATGCCAAAAGCATTAGTGGACTAGGTTGTGAAAGAATTAATATAAAATAAAACTAACATAAACTACACTCAAAAGTTATAAAAATTAACACATTTATTCGACATTAATAACCTAACATACAAATCTAAATCAAACACGTTTGAGACACATTTAGGAGGCATAGTACTGAATACAAAATTAACGTTACATATTTTCAATCTTACTAATGCTATTCTATAGGAAACATTTAGAGAAAACTTAAAGTTAATATCACTCAATCTTTTGTTAATATCTGCAATACAGAGATATACAATAGTTTTTATAAAAACACTTATTTTAGAGGTGGGAAAGACAGTGAATCATAAAGACCATTACGTCACAAAAAAAACTTACTTTCAAAACCTTTAACCATTGAGGGGTAGTCAGAGGTTCAGGTGTCCATTTCCGCAATTGCGAAGGTAGTCTTTCTATGGCCACTTCGAACTCACGTGTTGGCCTGATAGTCAGTACTCAATGTGACAGGTGGTAAGTCATGTCGCCATTTACAAGCTCTATTACAGTTTGGGGAACAGTTAGGTTTCCTCACGACGTTTTCCCTCAGTAGAGTATTCGGTGCATTTCGCAAATATATTTTGTTTGAATAAAATATGTGGTTTCAATGACGACGTTAGTCTACTAATACAGGATCTAATTATAACCAGCGTATGTAAAGCAGAGTATCTTACACGATTCAAAGTTATAAAACTAATAAATGCTGAGGAAATGCATTAATCACACTAAAGCTAATTAAAACATATACACTGATCAATTTAAGGTAACAAAAACATCGGCAAGGACTTAGAAGATTATATGACGTAACATAATTATAACTTGTACCCACATTCATTATAATTACATTCATAAAATATTAAAGCACTGTTTTTATCAACTAATATTTGAAATAAGGGGTAGTTCTTATTAAAATCAGGTTTGAATTGTATTTCTATCATAGCCTTTTATACACTACCATTTCTTCTTAATTCTATCAATATTTAATTTTATATACCATAACACGAATTTACGCATGTAGTATGTGGAGGTCAAATAAGACTAATGAATGATTATTTGTAACAGTAACTATACTAATAAAAACTACCCCTATGTCTTGTAACAATAACACGTCATATGCTAACTAACTGCCGTTCTTCCTTTCATGTCGTAGGAGGCGACTAAGGGTCTAGGGGTAAATTGAATCAATTATGTGTTAACCTGTCACTAAAGTTCCATATTCACACAACCCAATATTCATGCTAACGTGACCTAAGAGATATCGTATCTCAGAGATTCTGTCTCTCCCAAAAGGGATTAAAAGTGAATGTTTATGTGTAACCGTCGAGAGTGTATGAGAAGATGTATGAATGTCACTGAAGCGAAAGTGGTCTGTCAGGATCGGGACAAATAGGGATTCGTGATCTCTGCCTACCTCTCTATAGGGAATCAGGCGTGATGTGTATGTATGTATGTATATGTGTGACTTTATGACCACATCGTCGACTTGTACAAGCATCCATCCATAATTCAAATACCATCTTCACATTCGTCCGTGAACGAGGCTTTGTCTATAAGATGAATGGCTTGAACAGCCAAATATACAATTTCATCTTTCTGCGAATATTTCTTAGTTAACGAAGATAGCCAGTTTCTTAACTCCACTAGAGTTTCTACGAACAGGGTCCTTAACACCATAGGCGGTAAGGACATTACGACCATACCTAACAGCGCTACTACACTACACTGAACTTTTACATTCGGATGGTACCTCAAAAACAGTATCATTGACAGCACTTCAGAACAATATTTCGAACAATTAGGCATGTTCTTGGAAGACATTATCAAGGAACCAACTGTCCCAAGATATTTGATCAGGAGCAAATTATCTACGTCCTGTCTGGTATTGTGGACACCTAGGCTTAGTTGTTTTTTACCAAACCCTGAGACTAATGGAAAGAAGAAGTGGTCGGCAACAGCCGCGTAAGCATTCCTCTTAGCTTTAGCCAAGTAATGCGGCCTAATCTTGTGGTAGAACGTTGTCTTCTGGATCAATCTTCTCCTGATCACTTCTTCTGGGGTCAGTTTCTCTTGTTCTTCTTCTTTATCTTCCTTCTTAGGTTCTGGTTTCTTCACGTTGAACTGCGTGTCGGATATTTTAGCCGCGGCCTCTGATAGAACGTCTAACATTAGGAATTTTGTTGCTAACGAATACCGTCCTATATCACAATGAAATTCCTTGCAAATGTGTTCAGCACATGCCTTAGGATGTGCCGTTACGATAGCCACGCAAGTATTAGCCCTTATTTCGCTGAAATTGGTCACATTGAACTTGCATTCGAGATGTATGAAGAAGTCTAGTAACTCTATGGCTAGGCTTTCTACCTCATTGCTTAACTGTCTCACTACCAAATCTTCTGAGGTTAGAAGGCAACTTTCGTACAATTCCGGAGTACTAGCTTCGTTGATTTGGACTATAAGGTTCCTTAGATAGGTAGGCTTCTTTTTATCGGCTGTTGAGACGTCATTACTCATGTCATATGGTACCAAATCATCATCAGAGTCCAGGTTTTCTTTGGAACCCTTTTTTGCTTTACCCTTCTTCCGTTTTTGAGTCTTAGCCTCTTTTACGATTTTCCTTCTAGCTTCCGGTGATTTGATTATGGGTAACGCGACTGTATTTGACTCTGACACCCCGTGAGCTCGGTTCGCTATGCTGTCCATAAAGGATTTGGGGTCAGCTGGGGTCGGTGGTTCAGTTTGCACTTTCAGCTGCGGATTTATGAGACATCTTGCGTTGAGTTCTACAAGCGACTTGTGTATTTCCTCACACTTCTCGCCTAAATCTTTGTAATTAAACGTCAAATCAGGCGCGTCCTCTTCTTTGTCAATGGTTTTTAGTTCTCCAAGTATAATCTCGGCAGTCGCCATTCCGATAGTACGAAATACGGCTGATACACTATCTAGATGGTTCGATACGCCTGTGAATAGGATATTTTTTAGCTTTTGCGTGTTCCACGGGGAATTTATATACAGGGCATTGATCACTCTGTATTTGACAGCTAATATTAAGATTTGAGTGACATACATGTGTCGGGTTACGTTGGTAGTATTCAAAGCCCTTTCGTGAGACCATATTAGGGCTTGAGTCGTGATGATTTCCTCCAGTAATTCGTTTGCATTAGGTGCGGATGATATATAGTTAAGCAGGTTTTCTACGACAGTGGTATCCTTGTAATCGTTAGGTATCCTACCGGGTATTTTAGTCACTAATATCTGCGTCCAGTCTCGGTTAACATTTATACTATTACCTAACACTTTCTTTATATCTTGCAATATTGGTAAGTACACAATTTTGCATCTTTTCAGCAGCAAATACGCAATCACTTCTATCGCTTGTCGTTTTAAGCTAATCAACAATTTGTATACCAACTTTCTCCTAGTTTTTCTCAGTATTTCCGCGTTTCTATCAGAGCACCAATTTATGAGGAGGTCTACAAAATCATTGATGGAGGCACACGTGTATCCCATGTTATAATTTACTAGAATTTTCGACACCAACAGCGCTAGATAGTTAACATAATAATCATATTTACACACATAAGTCCCAACGGCCATTAAATCGAGAGCTCTGACTATTTGGAACAATATAATAGCAGAGTAATTTTCTTGGGAGAATTCCACCGGCGTTTTTCTCTCCAACTTATTGGCAATTCTCTCTGGCAATGTTGCCAGTAACTGTACGTATCTATCCCAATCCTGTTCTCGGACAAACATCAACTCCGATTCATTCCGATCCATGAGCGCCATACTAATTATGGGAACGAGTACACAATCCGACTTTACGTATTGGAGAAGAATATACGCCAAAACCTGCCTCACTGAATCATGATCCAAAGATTTCAAAAGACTGGTATACAGACCTAGCAATGACGTAGTGTGATCATAACTATCTTCGACTAACAACAGTCGTTCGAAGCCCGAAATGACTGAGGGCCAACTGACTTTTATCAGCGACCATTGAGGGAAGCAAACCCAAACTATAGTCACTATAAGTTCCTGTAGCATTTCGGCGAAAACTTGGTGGAGTTTCATATTATCCATGTCGTGTAGCCTGTCTACTGTGATAGGGCCGGGTAGTAGCTCCCTAAGGGTAGTCAAACAGGTCTCTACAGTGTCAATGTCGCTCTCGGGAGTCAATTGCCCCATCCCTCGCAGGAGCATGTCAAAGAACTTCATCATCTTTATGAGGGCGTACTCTTCTTTCGTCCCTCCGTATATAGTTACTGAAAACAAAAATATCTCAATGTGCCCACTATATTTATTCTGGTACAAACGGAAATAAACAATGTTTGGTTTTGTTTTAAAGGATTTACGATCATATTTTTGGGAGATTTGCGAATTATTATGTTCAGTTTACAAGAAAACGGGACTTATCGCGTATATTTTTGTTGCGCGTTATATGGCCATTGCAACTTGGCCGAAACGTTAGGTAACAAAGGTAATACTTTGTTTGCATAATATATACGCTATAAGTCCCGTTTTCTTGTAAAATAGATTTACGATCATCAATGCAGGCATCGATTTTAAGATAACTTTTTGTTATATTGATTACAAATTTTTATTCGTCACTCTTTTAAAATTTGATTATGGATATCGGTAAAACTTATAACGTAATACTTCATTAAATTGATCATAAATATGAATATTCTATAATTATTAACACAATTCTTATTACCTTTTACACATTACATTTTATAATTTCCTTACATGCTATCTTTGTTCAATATATGCTTAAATATATAAACAATAACAAAAACATGCTTATAACTACATAGATCATTTACTATACCATAAATAACATCAAACTGTCAACGACCGAATGTCGACCATTTTATTGAATCTTTATAAGCGATAACCTTTAAATAATAAGTATGTAAATATGTATAAGTCATACATTTTAATAGGTTCAATAACTATTTATATACCTAAACAACAATTAATTAATTAATCACGACTTTAACTCGTTTCGGGATGAACAAAGGTTGAGAGACAAGCAAATATAATGTGTGTGTGTTATGACTTATGTGTTTCGGAGCAAAATTATTGATTCCCAAAATACTTTAAATCCAAATCCACCACCACATAAAATAAATAATTTTTATTACCGCATGCTTATGAGACAAACACAAAAGTATGTATTACTACTCATCAGCTAAATTCAGTGATCATTCTAAATCCCATAAACTTTGATTTGTATTTTCTTACATACATACGCGTTCATTAATTCCTGTCGATATATTCATTGTAAGTCGTGAATGACGAAATAACTACGATTTTATTCACACTAACAAAACATACACAATTAGAAACCCAAATTTCACACAATATTTTTTACTACACATAGTATAGGCTCGTCATAACAACAAAAGTGTTCCAACTCAGCTTTGTGGCAGAGGCAACGCTGGTATTATGTCAGAACCACCAGAGGGCAAAGTTATAGACTAAACAAACACAAACGCTTTCCAACCAATGGTATTTCACAGCGGTTATAGGTAGGGCGGTAATATGTATATCTACACAAATATATTACACTCTGGAAGTAAGCATTTATTACATTATATAAACTAGAGCATAACTAAAACCTCATACACACTTAGCTGTTATAGGTACTTCTAACGTCATACTATTGCAATATGGCGTCTATCTGAGAATGACGTCTTATTGGGATGACCCTACGTAACCACCCTTTCACTTCATCCACATATATTTCTTTTGCCAACCTACTACCATTCACCCAACAAAATTATTAATTGGAAATGTTATGGGGATGAATGATAGCAGATTGGCACAAGGAATATATGCGGGTGAAGTGGAAGGGAGGTTAGATCGGGGTCAACGCAATAAGAGGTAATACTCAGACAGACGCTGAAGTGGAGTTGGGCTGGTCACGTATGCAGGAGGACTGATGGTCGTTGGAGCAAAAAAGTCCAAGAGTGGAGACCGCGTCTCAGTAAACGTAGTGTGGGGCGCCCCCCGGCAAGGTGGGAAGACGACCTGCGCAGGTTGGCCGGCATCGAATGGATGCGAACGGCCACTGACAGGGAGAAGTGGCGTCATGGGGGAGGCCTATGTCCAACAGTGGATTGATACAGGCTGATGATGATGATTGAGACAGACGCCATATTGAAGAAGGGTAACATTATAAGTACCTATAACCGCCGAGTGTGTTGGGATGTGTATGAGAGTCAATGTAGCGAAAGTGGTGAAAGTCTCTGCATAACGTAGAGGCGTCAATATATAATACATTTGAATACTTACAGTTAGGCACGATCACCGGATTGATTATATGATTGGTTTGAAGGTCATCGCAGAGGCGGTCCACGTATTCTGGCAGGCTGGGTGCTGGTGCCATCGACAGATCACCCAGGAGATCCAGGTTCGAGGTCGGAGCTGTCATAGAAACAAAATATTGTTAGTTATATGGACTACGCAAAATAGGCGCTAGTCGTCGAGTTGCGGACACTAAACCGGCTTCTGTCTATCTAGTTATATGGACGACCTCCGTGGCGCGATTGGTTGACCACCTGAACGCTAATCGTGAGGTCCAAAGATTCCCGATGGAGGCAGTTAAGAAGTACGCTTTTCTACTGCTTTCCAGTCTGGTCGTTGATTATATATGCTATATATGTATTTATCTATGTATATATTTCTTCAATATACGTTGACTAGTACCCTTAACACAAGTCTTAAATGAACTTACCAAGGAGCTAGTTCAATTGGTGTAATATTGCCCTAAAATTATATTATATTATACATTTAATAACCTGTTACAAGTAGCTTGTAAGTAAGATGTATAAGTAGTTTGGAACGTATAAATAATGCTTACTAGCTGCCGTTCTTCCCGGCATGTCTTAGGAGGCGACTAAGGGACTAAAGGTACTTGTAAGCAATGTTTCATAAGACATAAGAGCTCCAATATTCGTGCTAATATGTGATCAAGGAGATGTGTTAATGTCTCCAAGGTTCTGTCCACCCCGAAAGAGATTAAAGGACATGAATGTGTATAAGTAAAAAAAGGTTAAAACCGCCTATATTCACGCCTCTACGTCCCTAACGGAATAGCCAGAGACTATCGATCGCCACCTGGAACGATCCTGACAAATCTATCTTGGTTTACATTCATACATACACATCACGCCTGATTCCCTATAGAGGAGTAGGCAGAGATCACGGATCCCTAATATTATATACATAAGTTACATAGTATAAAACAAAGTCGCTTTCTCTGTCCCTTTGTATGCTTAAATCTTCGAAACTACGCAACGGAATTTGATGCGTTTTTTTTTAATAGATAGATTGATTCAAGAGTAAGGTTTATATGTATAATAACATCCATTAAATAGTGGAGTAGGTTATATATTTTATACCCGTGTGAAGCCGGAGCGGGTCGCTAGTAAGTTATATAATATACTCACTCCCACCAAAGCTGGGCAGGGTAGACGAAGCCTCGAGGGTGGGCTGCGACACGGGGCTTAGGTGCATGTCTTTGAATGCATTGTCGAAGTCCGCAAACGATTTCGATTCAGTTGTCGTTGCGGCTGTGAAGTCGCCGAAATCTGCCTCGGCGGAGCGGTTAGGCGATTTTAGCTCTTCGGCTCTGTGGAATAAGGTGTAAAGTTAATATATAGATTATAATAATGTATTAACGATACTTGTTATAATAAAAGTACGATATTTTATATACTAAATCAATATTCAATGAAATTCATTTTTTTTAAATTTTTTATTAAGCCATTCACCACTATGGTTATGTCGGCTGAAGTACAAACACTGATGCCACGGCGTTTGAACTTCTTGTTATTCCATCGCCATGGTTACACCAACGCCGCCAGCCGCAACAACCGAAGAAAAACGAAATCGAAGCTCCAATTCCTTGATCTTTTCCTTGTTCTTCGGTTCGTTCCAGTTGAGGATCCAAATCTTGTCCCAAAGCGAACATATTTAGCCAGTTCGGCATCACAATTGACTAAATATTCAGCCGAAAATAATTATTTGTATTTTCAACTTTCACTGAGCTGCTGACTTTGTTGACGCACCATAGACGACGAAGTCACTTCTTATTACACATTTTATATATTCTACAGTTCATTTAACAGTTGCTTACTCATTCGATGACTGAATCTTACACTTGTCAACATTCTATATATGGAGACACATTAGGAAGAAGAAATTTTATAGATTGTATATACTACTGATGATGCTGACATCAAATTACACTCACTCAGTACCATTTTTATATTCTAGTCACCTAGATTTAAACTATACACTAGAAAGGCATTAAGCAATTGCTTCAACCATTTGATCCTTTCATTCACTCATTCCATCTCATTTAGCAATATTCTATACAAATACGTATTATTATTATATTTCATTCAATTTTTTTCAAATATGTGGGCACAAAATATTTTAAATTTTAAGCATTAATAAGGGTGATTATAAGAGTTAGAAGTACCTATAACCACCGAGTGTTTCTGAGAAGATGTATGCTTCATTTAATCGAAAGTGATCTGTCAGGATCGGGACAAATTGGGATCCAAGACCTCTGCCTACCCATCAACAGGGAATCAGGCATGATGTGTATGTATGTGTAGGATCCACTGTGTCCTACAGGAAAGGAGAAAGCTTCCTACCTAGGCAGGTGTTCGTCCAGGCTAATGGCCTGAGTTGGTTTGTATACATCGTGTTTCCGTTAAATATTGCAATTGCGCGTTCTAGGATGTTGAATTTTTTCTAATTATTATTTTTATTTCTTGCTGGCGTCATCTGTGGTAATTATGTTTTAACTAATTCGACTTGGGTTTCTCTCTGTGTGTGGCGCTCAAGAGGTCGCCACATATGTATGTAAAAGCATTGTTGCATTTATAGTACATTCGCATTAAGAAAATAGTGATGTCATCATGTCCCGACGATTTGACCAATGAGACGTGACAACTGTCGTCTGCAATTGGTCGATATGAATTGTTTTCTCATTTACTAACGTCTCATTGGTCAGTTTAACGTCTATATACCATGACGTCACTATTTACTTAACGCGAATAGACTATAGTAACCTAACACTATGTTCCATATGACAACACGACCCTAATATTCGTGCTAAAAAGGTGAGCTTGGAGATATTTATAGCAGTGCTGTCATCACTAGGTTACCGCTTTTGTTGCAGCATTAGTTCACTAATGCTTTTTGCAAAATAACACCATTGAAATCAACAAAAGTGTCACACTTAGCTTAAAAAGGGCCAAATGTGTCACTTTCGCTAATCCACTACGAACTTCACACTATTACTGATCTGATATCGGACTGCGTTTGTGCTAAAACGCATTAATAGACTTGGGCCCTATCGATGGCAGCTATAGTCTATTCGCGTTAAGTAAATAGTGACGTCATGATATATAGACGTTAAACTGACCAAGGAGACGTTAGTAAATGAGAAAACAATTCACATCGACCAATTGCAGACGACAGTTGTCACGTCTCATTGGTCAAATCGTCGGGACATGATGACATCACTATTTTCTTAATGCGAATGTACTATAGTCCACCTCTTACCTTGGATCAAACTCATCATCGAGTCCCACAGGGGGCGTGGCGGAGTTGTTGCCAGGGCTCGTGGCGCAGGTCTTGAACAGGTCATCCAGCAGTTCCTGGGAATTGCCGGTGCTCTGGTTGTTTTGAGCACGTGGCTGGGAAGTCGTTACTGACTTCGCGTAGTTCGCTGCTGCACCTGGTTCAGGTAATTTAAGTTAAACATACAGATATTGCATCGCATTAGTTTATCGCAGAACCGACGACCGTTGGAGCAAAGCGGTTCTCGAATGGCGACCGCGTCTCGGTAAACGTAGAGTAGGACGCTCCCCTGCTAGATGGACCGATGGCCTGAAAAAGGTCGCTGGTAGTGGTTGGTTGAGGGCCACGAGTGAGCGTGTTTTGTGGCGTTACCTTGGGGAGGCCTACGTCCAGCAGATTGATTGATTGATTTTATTGATACATATATTCACGCCTGATTTCCCGTAGAGGAGTAGATACACTAAGGATGCCTTTCTGTCCCGATCCAGACAAAACACTTTCGCTTCATTGATATTAACACATCCTCTCATACACATTCGGCGATTATAGGTGCTTCTAACGTCACCCTTCGTCAATAGGTCGTCTATCTGACTTTCACATGTCTTATTGGACAGGCCCCTAAGTAACCATCCTTCCACTTCACCCACGTATATTCCTTTTATCAATCTACTATCCGCGTAATTCGATTTTATGTTGTGTGTCGTTGAATTCTAATGGAGCTGACCGAAAAATCGGCCAAAATCTCGTAATGTGGAGCCGGGTTTTGTAAAAGACACAAACAAACGCGTGCACGACCATTAACCCTTGCAGGATAGTCAGAGGTTCAGGTTTCCATTTCCGCAGACGCTAATTCTATGGTCACTTCAATTATTACATTAAAATAAATATTACATTAAAATAATTATTAAACATGGTTATCACATTAAATTAAATAAAACTTCATTTCCATTGGTACATACTCAGGTGGAATTTAAACCCTGTACCCACTGATACAGAGTCAAGCCTTAAACAACTGAGCTACGTCGCATTAATACACATAATATAAACCATACATACCTAAATCCACCCTTTTGACCGGCGTAGAAGTTTTCCCTTTGCCGGCTGCCTTGAGGTTGAGATTAATATTCTTCTCCGACCTCTCGGTACGGCGTTCAGAGCTCGGTGAGGACACACTACCTAGAGACGCCGGCTGCGGGTCATCATCTTCGTCCTTGTAGACGTTCTCTCTGGAAAAGGAGGCGTTATATTATTGATGTAATCACGTGGTTTAATCCGTTTGGGGTGGTTAGAATCTCGGAGAGATCATAATATTTTTTCTTTTGGCTACTCATCGACCAGTATAGTAATAAAATTGATATGACATTAAAATCATCAGTGATAGGGTGTTAGTCTATCGCCCAATAGATTGCATTAACCCTTAGTCAACGAGTCGTTTCCTCGAACTTGCCACGAAGAACGAGTTAATAATAATAATAAAAAGCGTTTATTTACGGCCACAAAAACATACACAATACAAAACGTTAACAATAAAAAGAACTTACAAACTAAGGGGTATAGCTTGTGCATGTTATTGTAGCAGCAAAAGGGTTCCAACTCAGTTGGGTATTTTGCGTTAGACAGCTAACGCAACGCTGATATTATGTTAGAACCAACATTATTTTACTTAACGCCTACATACAAAATGCTATACAACTCACTTGTCAATATGAATTCAAAATTCAATGTCAATGAAGCGAAAGTGGTCTGTCAGTGGACAAATGGGGATCCGTGATCTCTGCCTACCCCTCTACAGGGAATCAGGCGTGATGTGTATGTATGTATGTATGTAACTCACTTGCTGGGCTTCCTGTAGCCATAGTCATTGTCAGAGTCCTCCCTTTCGTAATCGTCACCTTCGTTTCGCTCACTTGGCTCATCTGGAACATTATATACAATATATGCTTTTAATCCTTTTTTAGGTAGACATAGGTTTAAAGAAAGAAAGAAAGAAAAATAGTTTATTCACTGCATATTTACATAAGAACACAATACATACATTACAAAAATAAAATGGAAACTTTGATGCAGTGAAAAGGTGCTGCCTCAGTATACGATGCAGCTAGGCTGCATCACTGGTCCTCCGGCAGCACCCGATAGAGACATACATTTTATTTTATAGAGTTTATGCCTCACATTTTATTGTAGTTGATTTATACAGAATAATTATGTGTCCTGGGAAACTAGCTGCCGTTCTTCCCGGCTTGTCGTAGGAGGCGACTGAGAGATTAGGGGTAAATGGGATCCTTTGGGCGATGGGCTAGCAACCTGTCACCAATGTTCCATTACACATCCCAACCCGTACATGCTAACTAGCTGATGGCAGGTATATCGTAGGAGGTGACTATGGTACTAGGGGAAATGGAATCAATTGGGCGATGTGTTAGCTTCCCCTACATTCATGCTAAAAAGTGACCTAGGAGACACTAAATCTCCGTGGTTCTGTCCACCCCGAAAGGGAATTGAAAATATACATACATAATTTATTTATTGGAAACTGTATGTATGTATCAATCTAAAGTATTTGTTATTTTCTATACAACTGTTTGTTTTCCTAAATAAAAAAATAACATATTAAAACAAACTATAGTTAAAAGAACTTACCCCAATGGCCGCCGCCACCTCGATCGCTGTATTCGCCCCAGCCGCTACCACCGCTGCTCATGCTGCGGGTTCCACCTGAACCCATCATGGCTGCTTCCGAGGACATGCCTGCGACATTATATTGTACTATAGTCTATTCGCGTTAAGTAAATAGTGACGTCATGATAATCAGAGGTCAAACTGACCAATGAGACGTGAGTAAATGAGAAAAGAAGTCACATTGACCAATCACAGACAACCCCTATAAAATCACATTGGTTAAATCATGGAGACCTTGATGACGTCACTATTTTCTTAAAGCGAATATACTATAGTGACCCGCTCCGGCTTTGCACGGGTATAAAATATATAGTACTCTACTATTTAATGGATGTTAATACATATAAAGCTTCCTCTTGAATCACTCTATCTATTAAAAAAAACCGCATCAAAATCCGTTGCGTAGTTTCAAAGATTTAAGCATACAAAGGGACATAGGGACAGAGAAAGCGACTTTGTTTTATACTATGTAGTGATTAGAATCATAACTAACATTATTATTATAAGCTAATCTGGGACGTATAAAGAATGCTGCTTACTATTCTTCCCGCCTTGTTGGAAGCGTCTAAAGGACAAAAAAGACTAACGCTTTCACGACCATTAATCCAGGGCCCTTACTTCACTAATAAACTCTGACAGCCAGATGATTCAGATGTAGTTCGATAGCGCTTCAGTGCACTTAGACGCCAAAAGTGTCAAATTACGGCCACTGAAGTATTACAGTATCGATACTGAAGTAATATTGTGGCTGAAATAAATTAGTGGAGTAAGGGCCCAGGATAGTCAGAGGTTCAGGTATCCATCTCCGCAATGCTTAGGTAGTACCAACCCAACACCACACCTTGAACCCAAGTGTTGAACAGATAGTTAATACTCAATGTGACAGGTAGCAAGCCATGTCGCCATTTACAAGCACTAACTATTACCTGTTTGGTCAGATAGGTTTCCTCATGATGTTTTCTTTCACCGTAGTATTCAATGCATTTCAAAAATTATTGTTTTTTTATTAAGAAAATGTACATAGAAATTCATTAAACTTCATTTCCATTGGTACAGAGTCATATCCCAAACAACTTCGCATTACAACTTAAAAATATCATCTCTACCAAATCTATACAATAAATATCAGTGGATATTGCAGTTAAACTCCTATTAAACGGGCCTGAACAAACTTCCACTCACCGATATACTTGTCTTTGTTCTTCTTCGCCTTCTTCCGTTCTTCTCTTAACTTCTCGTCGTCCTGGATGAAGTCTATCAGCTCACGAACCTTGTGTCTCACGTTTATACCCTGGAACGACATATATTTGTTAAGTACATACATATATGACGACCTCCGTGGCGCGACCGGTTAGACACCGGAACGCTTATGGCGAAATATGACGACCTCCGTGGCGCGATCGGTTAGACACCTGAACGCTAATTGTGAGGCCCCGGTTTCGATTCCCGGTGGAGGCAGTTTAGAACTACGCTTTTCTACTGCTTTCCAGTCTGGTCGTTGATTATATATGCTATATATATGTATTTATCTATATTTATAATATGTATATATTTCTTAAATAAGTATACGTTGACTAGTGCCCTTAACACAAGTCTTAAATGTACTTACCAAGGGGCTAGTTCAATTGGTGTAATTATGTCCAAATAAATATTATTATTATATATACACATCACGCCTGATTCCCTGTAGATGAGTGGACAGAGATCACGGAACCCTATTTGTCCCGATCCTGACAGACCACTTTCGCTTCATTGACACTCATACACACTCGGCGGTTAGGTACTCCTAACGTCACCCCTTTTCAATATAGCGTCTATCTGACTGTCATATGTCTTATTAGGCTCTGCCTGTCCCTCTAGAGGGAATCAGGCGTGATGTGTATGTATGTCCATATTAATAATAGTGAGAGAAAACATCATAATCAAACCTGCCTATCCCTTGGGATAGGTGGGATAGGTAATAGCCAGTGCCCTATCTATATACAGCGATATTACGTTGGGTGCTGTCTATCTATCTAGTGAAACGTGGGCTTCGAGTGACCCATACCTAACATTCCTTTGGAATATCGGAGATGGGCACTCAAGCCTCTGAATACCCCGCTACAATAAAAAGGGAGTATGCACACACAAGTCGTATGCTATGATTATATGTGTACGTATATACATATACATTCACGTCCTTCAATCCCTTTCGGAGCGGACAGAACCTTGGAGATTTAGTATATCCTAGATCACTTTTTAGCTTGAATATTAGGGTTGCTAGCCCATCGCCTAATTGATTCCATTTCACCTAGTGCCTGCTACATGCCTCGTCAGCTTGTTAGCTTTTTTTTACGTCCCAGCTAGCATTAGACATACATGATGTTTTATTAAAATTCATTAATCCAGTCATTTAAATAATTTGGGACGTACAAACAATGTTTGGTAGCTGTAATTCTTGTTGGCAAATTATAGCGGTGACTAAGAGACTTGAGGTCAATGGAATCTATTGGGTGATTGACTAGCAATCAGTCAGCAATGTTCAACAATCTCAATATATTTGCTACATAATGATCTAGGAGATTTTAGATCTCTAAGGTTCTGTCCACCCCGAAAGGGTTTACAAATAACTGTAGATAATTTTTATTAATCAGTTGTATAATAAAATGATTGAAAATTAACTTACAAAGGCTACCTAATAATTTCATTTACTCCTTTACTATACTATTACCTACATACTTAATAACTCACACACATACCTGATCTTTTCCCAGTTCATCAACGTATGTGTAGTTTTCCAAGGAACGCAAATCATATATGTGTTCCCTTGCTGAAGTAACTACTCGCTCCGAACCGTTACGCACCAAATAGCTCAATAGCAGAAGACACTGTAATAAATTGTTTATTTATTAGATTAGTTTAAGATTTTTAAAGTAATAATTTATGTTATAGCATACACATTAGGTATTTGCCTGTAAAGTATGTTATCCTTTTGTAAATAAATAATTAAATAAAAGTTTAGAAGAGGACATATGATAGTCAGATAGATGGCATATTGAAAAGGGTGACATTGGAAGTACCTATAACGGCCAAGTTTGTAGGAGGAGGTGTATGAGTGTCAATGAAGCGAAAGCCGTTGGTATGAGTACTTAAACAGTATCATTTTAATATTTTTGAAACCCTTGTTGACCTGCGACCTTAGCTTTTGGAACATGCCTAAAATGTCAGCTAAGAAAGGCAATACTTTGTATATAAAATATATGCGATAAGTCCTAATTTCTTGTATAAAGTATCACTCTTCTAACAAACTTACTTTATAAGTCCTCCGCCAATGCGCCTTATTGTCATGCAGCATCCGCCTCCACAGCATAGACATAACCTCCGGGAAGTGCTCGTATGTGAAGGTGGCGAGAGCCAACTCCCCCATCAGTTTTCCGGAAGGCCCCCACGCTTCGTCTGACGTCGCTTCCCTTACTTTGCCCTCGACTTCCGAGTAGTTCATTACTACATTTGTTCTGTGAAGATTGAATGGTATATTTAATGATATCATAGTTGATTATATTACAACACGACAAATATGGTGAAACAGGGCAATGAATTTTTTGCTAGGATAAGAAAATGAGACTGATACTGAGAATGTGGCTTTTCCTAAAAAATAAACATAAATTAAAATTTTTAATACCTTTTAGATGTCCAGATACAAAATGAATGATATGTAAATGAGCCTAGTGCATTTTATTTTGAAAATAAAATATTTTTACTTCATCCTGTAAACTTACTAATTATATGTATATTTGTTATCATATAATTGACACTATACATAAACCCATTCAATCACTATCAGGGTGGAAAGAATCTAGGATATCAATTTTGACAGATTGCTAATCTATCGCTTAGTAGATTCTATTTACTCCTAGTTTCTTAGTAGTCTTGTACAGCAGAACAAAACTTGTTAAATTGTGTTAACGACTAGCACAGGTCTTAATAATAACAAAAGCATTAATTTATTTTAAACGTTACAAAAACACATATTATTTAAATTACAGTTTGAACTAGTTAGATATGTGTAAATGAATACTAGAGTTAAAATCGCTGAGTCATAGGTGACTTTAGGACTACTATCACAATCTTGATAATTATGCTATAAGTGACCAAGGCATATTTCCAAGGTTCTGTCCATTGTCAGAGAGATATAATAATGCAGAACGGAAGAGTATACTTAAGCAGGCTAGAATAAATGAGTGTATGAAGCAAGAGATATGTCAGGTTCGTTCAATAGTATAGTATACTGATGGAATATGGTAATAATAATTCTCTTCATTTTTATTGAGATATCCACATCACTTAGATTAAATTTTTAAGATACAATATAATTAACAATAACTAATTTTGTTTCATTATATTGAGATTTTATTAAAACATATTATCAGTCAATTAACTGTAGTAAACTCAACAGACATCCAGCTTAGCAGCTGGTGTCTGTAGAGCCTTAAGGCTCCACAGAGTTATGGTATAACATAACATATGTTTGAATATACACACTCCCTTTTTTATTAATGGCGAGGTAGTTAGAGGCTTGAATGCCCGGGTACACCTATTATAGTAGAACTTTTCAAGTAATAATTTTATATTGCATAACAACTAATAGCATAAACCTCTTTTCGCAGAATATCGTTTGGCATTAACTCATTTAGCATACATTGAAACCCATAATTCTGTAAGTCAGAATTATCTGTACGCATAATTTTGGTATCCATAATAATCACAATGTATAATCATCACATCGCAGAAAGTTCAAAACCAGATTCATCTTTTGGCATATATTTCTTAAAAAAAGGAAAACATTAAATAAAACAAATTGTCTTCAAAATATTATAAATAATCAATCGGATTACACAGAATGTGGGTACCTTAAAGCAATAGGAGCTAATATAAGATTAGTATAATTTTATTTTCTGATTAATTTAATGGTTTTTTTTTAGTAATTGTAATAAATAAAAGTTGATTTAATGATAATTATTTGGTTTTTATATCCTTGCCCATGAGAGCATGTTTGTTTCTGGGTCATAAGAGGTCACAGTTCTAACCTAACCTAACCTACGCATTTTTAAAGAAGAAAGTAACCCAATCTATATTATTCTAATTGAAATTCTATGATCTTCATAGTATGCGTAGTCAAATTATGCCAAAAAATCTGTACTCTAAATGAACGTTATGCTAAATGATATTATACAAAATTTTAACTATGCCAAAGGTAAATATGCCAATAAAAATTCTACTATCTTAAATGTATGCCATTCTAAATTCGGTCATAAGCACATTATGCCTAAAAATATTTATGTCAAATATTTTTTATACCTAATAAATGATTGACTAAAGAAGTTTCTGCGAAGTCAGTTATCCCAAATAGGTTTCGGAGTATCAAGTTTCTACCAAATAGACCGCACCCTGAATGCCCATGTCAAAAATTTCAAAGGCACGTTAGGTCACTCAAAGCTCGCATTTCACTAGATAGACAGAACCCAATGTGATAGATAGCAAACAGTATCACCATTATAGCCATTGTCTATTACCTACTCTGCGGGATAGTGACTATATATGTGTATAATTTAAATCAATATGTAACAATTAGTGCTTAGAATTCAATAACTTATTGCAAGCAACATACCAAAGAGAACAGGAAGTCTATTGTCTGTTTATGGATGCACTTTATTACAAAGCTTTGATCCAAAGTGCATACCTAACTTGATAGGGGGTATTGTTTTACATTTATAAACCAGATCTTAGTTTGGGACTTGCATAGATTGTTCCAGTTTATAAGTATAAGAAAATTTATAGGTGTGAGTGAAGCAATACATTTATCATGATTGTTTAAGGAAATTGAAAGTATCTGCCTATCCTGTTAGCTAAGGAGAGGTGTGAATATACATATGTAAGTTAGCTGCTGTCTTCATGGCATAATAAATTAATATTTCATACAAAAAAATCCTTTTATAGTTATCCCTTTTCTCTATAAACCCTTTTAAATATTATGGACTTAGACTACATGAGTAACTATTACTTTATATTGAATTATTTATAGCAATAACATGATTTGATTACTACTGAATATAAGATATGACTGTTATTTACTCTAATATTTAAGTTATTCTATTTTACAGATCAATTGTACATAATAAAATAGGGCAGTATGTGTGTAAATAATCATAACGACAAAGCTTATAGCAATGATAATAACGGAATCCACGTAAATGATCAAAACCATTACATCAATTACACAATACTGTTCCTAAGTAAAATGAAGGTATGTAATTTGACAACAATGATATTTGAATGAATGGTTATTCAAAAACACAAAACCATAGGAAGTGGGTAGATAAAAGCGAAAGATTTAGGGCAAACATGACCGAAATTTGAAATAGTGTGTCCTTGAATTTTTCGTTGAAACTGCATCTTGTTTGTAGGTTAAAATTATCAAGTTTATCAAGAGATAAGGCAAACAACTTTTCTCCAAAGATTAAGTATTGACATAGATTCCGTAAAATTGCTAATAAGTAGAATTAACTAACTTTGTACATGTTTTAAGCATTATTATAGTAGGAATACGTTTACTGGGTATTCTTTCTCAGTAAAAGAATAGAAAACATCGAGTAAAACTTACACTTTGTCCGCCAGCTCTCTGACCTTCCACATGCTTATAAATCGGTCCATTTTGTCACTGATATTTCTTGTCCAGATACTATTACAATAACAACTATATTAGTGAGAAAATATACAAAACAATACAATATCAACTAAAAATTAAAGATGATGATTTGGCTGACATTATTGTATTGCAATGCAAAATGGCGAGAATGTCAAATGTTGCCAGTAATCAAAACAGGTAAAGAGTAACACACAATATCATCAAGATGTGTGCGCTTTGGGACCAAACTTTATTATACAAATTGTAATTTTGAATTCTATTGAGAAACAGTTTGCCTTAAAAGAAATGTCTATTCCACACATACACGTTGACACTCATTTTTCTCTTTCACAAGTACAAAAATTACATACGCTTTAAGACTTGTGATACCCTTTTTATACCAGGGTACTAAAGGCTTGAGTGCCCATCTCCGAAATTTCGAATCATGTTAGGTATGGCGGGTACGAAAATAAAACTATAGAAATATAATAAGCATTAATAAATCATTTATTTACTTAATCATAACAGAACAATAGGTACAAAATGCATTAAATGACATAAATAGTGAATTACATGTAAGTTTAAGCTGAGTATCCAAATATTTTTAAAGTATAGAGCCATCTAACAATTACTAAACGTCTAATTATTTTTATTTACTCTTTAGAGTGACTAGGTACCCAATAAAAGAATTCTCTAAATTTTTAATACGTGTATACAAAAAGACTTATCAATAATTTTATGACTTGCTATAAAAGTCTCTAATTACTATGAACAACAAGTTATAGCTATTTTTTGCCTCATAATTTAATTACGACAGTTCATTCAATTTTAAATTACAATGAAGTACTTTATTTTTATATTAGCCAATAATGTTTTGAGTACTCTCATATTTTTTTTTGAGTTTGACATACTAGGATTATATTGCCACCAAGAGCCTTAGTCCACTTATGGTTTTTGCAAAATATCAAATCAATATCAGATCAGTATAAGTGTGAAGTTCGTAGCAGATTAGCAAGTGTCAAATTCACCATTTTTTAAGCAAGATTTCACACTTTTGCCGCTTTTAATGGTGAAATTTGTCACTTTTAGCCCTCCACTACCAACTTCACACTATTACTGATCTGATATTGAACTGCGTTTGTGCTGAAACGCACTAGTAGATTAGGGCCCCAGAATATCTAAAGCTATTCGCAAAAGCTCTGTATCTTAAAAACACACGTTACAAAAGGACATAGTCCTGACCTAGTCTAGGATACAACTAGCTGCTATATTCGATGAACTATAAACATCTAATTATAAGTAGTCACCAAAAACACGTCATTCTGCTAAGGGTGACCATAGTGACATTATATTCCATCCACTTTAAAAGTGACATCAGTCGTCTATGGTTCGTCAACTAAGTCAGCAGCTCAGTGAAAGTTGAAAATACAAATAATTATTTTCGGCTGAATATCAACTGTGCTGCCAAACTGGCTAAATATGTTTGCTTTGGGATTATATTTGGATCCTCAACTGGAACGAACCGAAGAACAATCAAGAGAATAATTGCAGCTTCAACTTCGTTTTTCTTCGGTTGTAGCGGCTGGCGGCGTTGGTGTAACCATGGCGACTGAATAACAAGAAGTGCAAACGTCATGCCAAAAATGTCACTTTAACGTACATGTATGTATTGCTTTACTTCTAATGGGCCTGTTACAATGGAAGCCCATTAGAAAGTCATACATCATTTTTTTATCTGGTCATTTTGCGGTTGGGCACCGTAGTATTGCCACAGTTCTATTGCTTTAATGGCCACCACTTCTTCACATTGCTCTGGAATCTGAAATAGATATATGGCTTAGTTGTTGCTAATATAAAAAAATCGGTAGATAATTGTTGTTTGGTAAGGTTCAGGCTTTGATCATACGTATACTTTACCGGTGAAATGAAAAAAAAAAAATGGTTAAAAATGTTACAAGGCTGAATCCTTTTTTATTTTAGGGTGGCCAGCCTAAAAATTAACAAGTTAGAACAAAATATTAAATGTAATAAGGCTTGCCAGATCACAATAAATAATTATCCCTCTCAAACTCTATGTAAACTCATGTTACGAGTTTAAAAGATACATTAGAAAATGGCACCACCAAAATTCTATACTAACATTTTGGTACAAACAAAGCAGTTAGTACAACATTTTTTAAACATGTATGAAACTCACCTCTGACACACAGTTGAGAACCTGCTCTGCTGTTTCAGACTTTAAGATACCTCTTCTTAGAGTTATTAGTAGCATCACCGCCACAAAGGACAAGATCTTCGGCGCGCCACTGCATACTTTATCCCATATCCTGAAACAATGGTGAAATGACATTTAAGCTATATATTAATCAGCCTATACTATTCTACTGCTGGACGTAGGCCTCCCCAAGGGTACGCCACAAAACACGATCATTCGTGGACCTCATCCAGCCACTGCCAGCGACCTTCTTGACCTCTATAGAATGTCTAAAAATTGTAATGTTAATTTTCAGGTCACTTTAGCATTACTATTCAGGTAATCATAACGTTACTGTACAATATTGGTGGTAAGTTGATTAATTGATTCGATCCTTGAATCTCTTAACAGGGACATAGGGCCTGCAACAAAGCACGCGAGATGAATTCAATCTCAGCCCATGGTAATCCAAGTCCGTGAGCCTCCTTTTTGTCAAATAAGAATAACATATGTAAATAGTATAATAATAGTTTAGTAGTTTCAATTAGTCCTTTAGTAGTCGTATGATATGACAAGAATCATTGCTAGTAAGAATTTTATTCATTAATTTTTTCTCACTAGAACTTAAAGTGTGATCATTGAAAATGAAGGTAGAAATCAAACTCCAAACTTTAATTATTAGAAACTCTTTCTACAATTAACTGATATTCATTATAGTTTACTACTTACTTGAGAAGGGAAGTGTCATCCAAAACTCCAGCAAAGCAGCAATTGAACCATTTAGTCAGTGGCAGAACGTCCAATGCCGATACCTCGATGAGATGACTGAAAAAGATAGTGAAATAAATAAGAATCACAACCATAGTTATGGTATTCTTATGGCATATTAAGGAAAGGTTGCTAGCCCATCGCCCAATGCATCTCATTGAGCTCTAGTCCCTTAGTCTCATCTAATGACATGCTAGAGAGAAAGATAGCCACATAAGATTCTATAAATTATATAATTTCTTACTGTACTATCAATGCTGTCTATTTGAATGGCACATACCTAAAATGCTTCCAAAATTTTGGAGATGGGCATTCAAGCCACTGACTACATACATACATTCATGCCTCTACGTCCACGTACGTATTGATCCACCTAGAACGAACCTGACAAAACTCTCTTGCTTTTGTCTACACTCCACAATCAAAAAGGGAGTGTGTGTACACAAGTTGTAAAGCGTATGTTTGTTTATTTTGTACTATCAAAATAGTTGAAAACTGTGATAGTAACTATTATACTGTCAAATAATTATTATCACTACATAGTATAAAACAAAGTCGCTTTCTCTGTCCCTATGTCCCTTTGTATGCTTAAATCTTTGAAACTATGCAACGGATTTTGATGTGGTTTTTTTATAGATAGCGTGATTCAAGAGGAAGGTTAATATGAATAATAACATCCATTAAATAGCCAGCATTGCGAAGCCGGAGCGGGTCGCTAGTTAGTATATAAATTTACTGTTGGCTGTTAATATAAATAAATTAAATAGTTTAAAATCAACATACTTGTACAAATCATAATCCTCCTTCTCAAGCATAGTCTTGAAGGTCTCGTGTAGTTTCCCCAGATCCTTCTGGAAGCTCTCCACGATGACCATCAGGCCCTTCGTCAGCCAGTACACGTCCACTTCGTCCGAGTACAACTCTAGTAATGTCTTTGAGATGGGTTGGAATGATTGCCAGGCCTGTTAGAGAAAGAATTCATCATTATTCATTTTACAAAAAAACGGGGCTTATCAATATTTTATAAACAAAGGTTTATAAAATATATAATAAAATAAATGTGATAACTAAGTCCTGTGTTCTTCTAAAATAGGAACTATAAATTGTTAAAGAACAAGATTGAATGGGGTGCTACCAGAGTACCAGTGATGCAGCCTATACTGAGGCAGCACTGTGTCACTGCATCTAGTGACATTTTTTTGATGTGTATTTATGTAATTTAATGTGCTTGCTATATGCATTGTATAAAAGTGTTATCTTTCTTTATTTAGATAAGCTATTGCTTATGGGGAAAGGCAATGGATTTAGGGACTGTAGGTTATGGATCAATTGAGTTTGAATTATATACATATACAGAGATATGAAACCATCTCCTTGGTCAGTTTCTAACATGAATGTTGGGGTTGTGTTGTCAAATGGAACAATGGTAACAGGTTGCTAGCTCAATGTTCGATGTTCTATTTACCACTTGTCCCTTAGTTGCTTCTACAACATGTTAGTAAGAACAACAGAACAAACATAATAATAATAATATTTGGACATTATTACACCAATTGAACTAGCCCCTTGGTAAGTACATTTAAGACTAATTGTGTTAAGGGTACTAGTCAACATATATTTAAGAAATATATACTTATTATACATAGATAAATACATATATAGCATATATAATTAACGACCAGACTGGAAAGCAGTAGAAAAGCGTAGTTCTTAACTCTGCCTCCACCGGGAATCAAACCCCGGACCTCACGGTTAGCGTTCAGGTGTCTAACCGATTGCGCCACGGAGGTCGTCATGAAAAAATAATGCTATATAGTAGTATTCTATTTACGTCCTAGACTAGCAAGGGACTATGGATTTATAATATACTTTCTAAAACTTACAGGATACAACGTATCCGAGAAACAATGTGGCACAATCCAACCAGATTCCAGATGCCACATCTCAAATAAGACTTCGCTGCGACTCGTGTTGTCGTCTATCAGTTCCATGACCTCTAACGCGTGGAGTAGATCATCGTACTGCGACGTTCTTTGCTCCATTACGAATTGGTGCGAATCTGGATATACGGGGATTATATCTGTAATAAAATGAATATAATGTTCAATAAAACAAAAGTGGTTGGTCAGGATCTAGGCAAATGGGACTGTGATCTCTGCCTACCCCTCTAAAGGGAAACGGCGTGTGTGTCTATCTTTATACAATTGTGCTACACTATAGACAAATAAAATGCTAAATAGTTAATTTTATGTCTTACAATTAGTAGTCACAGATAGTCATCCTAAAAGTGACATAAGAGAACATTTTCTGAGGTCCCATCTTCTCCAAAAGGGATTTAAAGAGTAGATATTTAAAATAAGAGACATAATTTAATTCACCTTTGCCCAGTTCTGCATGCTTTGGTTTTAATGTTATCAATATTACCAATAATCCTAAAATTAAGGGTGAAATATAAATAAAATTTAAATTTTATTACCTAGCAAAACTCTCCATATTAGGTTTCTGTAGGTAGCTGGTACAGTGAATCGAAGACAAAACTGTTTTAATTTCACTTTATCATACGGTTTTTCTTTTAAAAGTATTTCTAAAGATTTTTTCTCTTCAACTCCACGGCATCCGACTTTTTCGTAGTAGGACGAACGAAAATTCCTTTCGTCTGTCATTTTGAGTAGAGAATATACTTAGAGAAGCAACATTAGATATTTTCAAAAAGTTTTGTTTGTTTATTACACTCAAAGTTAGAATTATACAATTTTTGTTATAGCGGCGCAATAAATGTAAACAATTTAATTTACAATATGATCTAATGTTGATTATTCAATTCAATTTCATTGCTAATTGAAAACATTATGCCTGGATCGGGATTAACATTTAATCTACCTATTTAGAAAGAAGCTTGCTTAACACTTTTAGATTATTATAAAATTATGTACTTAAATATCACAGCCACTAACTTGTGCGATGATAAAAGGCGTAACCGAACGTCACATATATTTTTGAACTTGTCACGAACTTTGTGTTGGCTTATTAATTAATAACATAAAGCAATATCTTTTCATCTGATAGTCAACACCTCACGTGAGAGATGATGTACTGTGTCGCTACGTATATGCCCTGTTCTATGTGTTCTGTTAATTTGGGAGAAAATTTTCTCTTCATATGGCTAAGTCGTAATAATACTTCACCCTACCTCATTAGAAAAATAGAAATGCGACATAGAGATCCCGCCACATAAGGTGGCAGTTGGAGGCGTCGCCACAGTCGCGTAATTCAGTGTTACCAGTAAACACGCCAAAACTAGCACTCACTGTGCCATACGGCTCGATACATTATAGGTTTCATTTGTAACGGTCTTTGGTTGCAGAGCTATAAACTCAAATAAAACAAATTAATATATCAAAGTCAAAATATGTTTATTAAACTATTTCAAACATGATTAATAATTAACGGGACTTATCCTTCTTATTATATATTACATATATTATGTGTTCCTTCACTCTGTCCGCAATAGACCGTTTAGTGTGTTCGACGTAGGATTTCCCACAGCTGCAATCAATCTTATACACACCCTTATATCTTATATCATGAGTATAAATCGCGAATCTCTTAAAACTATTATTTCAAACATGGCACTGAGCATTGTCTTTACATATTTTTACCGAGGTCAGATCAGCGGAGACCCTAGCTTGGAGAAGAACTAACAAGAAACTCCGGAAATCAATTTATTATAATCACCCTTAACAAACATAAAAATTACAAAGAGTGGGCAAAAAACACAACGCTGGTAATACTAAATTTACCTTTCATACAAAATAACACGCAATGGCGGTAACGTCAAATTTAGTTCCAAGTTTGGCTACTGCCACCTTATGTGGCGGGATCTCTAGTAGTGGTTGGTGGTATCTTTAGTGTATACAAAATATATCGATAAATATTTAACCTAGCAACGGCATTGTCATCGAGTAAATAATTGTTGTCATAGCAACTTTGCAAACACGATATAAGTCAGGGAGAGATCGTGAATTTTGAGTGGGAAAGAAAATTAGCACTTCTTCAAGATTGATCCTTTAAAATTGATTATAATACTAGCTTGCATGGTAGCGGTAATTATTGAAGTCCTAGATAATTTACACGAAGATGGATAAGTTTGAACAATATATGAAAGATCCAGAAGTTAGAGAAAAGAAGCGTAAGGAATTACAAAATTTCTTCAAAGATGCGAAATTCCCTAAAGAAGTTATTGACACATTAATTGAAAACGAGTTAAAGCCGTTCGAAAATAACGCTGACCTGCCTTACATAGCTCCATCGGCCTCTGGAGCTATTCAACGTGAGAAAGATGTTATGACGGGACAACCGTTTCACAATCTTGACATGACTAAGCCTTTGAAAACTGAAGAAATAAGGGAAATGCTAAAAGACAGCCCCGTTATTGCCGAAAGAGCCAGCCGAATTCATATAGAGCGAAGAGCGGCAGACAAGCATCAAGTCAAAGTGCCTTTACACGAAATAAATCTACCTAATTATCACGAAATGACCCAAGCTATGGAGTCAGCGAAGGGCAACGAACAAGAACTGAGAACATTAAGTTATAAAAACATGAGAGCCCTAATGAAAAGTGTTACGAATTACGATAAGAAAATTAACATGCCAACAAGTACACAAGAACCTATTCAAACGTCTACCTCTGAGGAAAGTGACAGTGATGATCAGGATTTGGCAGAAATCGAGCTGATGATAACTAGAAATTCTGATAAATCTTACGAAGAGAGGCTACAAGAAACTAAGACTATTCTATCAAAGATGGCTGATGAAGAAGATTCTCACGTAGAAGATGGTAAGATAGAACGATGTGTCATAGCATCTGACCCAGTATTGAAAGCATCTTCGGTATTGAAACTAGAGAAGCCAGT